>SKCR01005308.1:0-25953 GCA_019454045.1 Zanthoxylum bungeanum | reverse complement strand
AAGGAACTATTTCAAATACCTAGCAAAGAGAGTGAGACTCTCAATATCAGGGCCGAAAACGGAGGAGCTATTGATGAGGGCAAGCTCAGCCGTCAACGACGGAGACGGCGAGGAGGAGCCATTAGTGGATGATGAAATAACATAACCGAAGCCTGCAGTTTGATCTTGATCTTGAGCTTCTGCAGCTACAAAAATGTAACAAAGAAAGGTAACTAATGATGCAAGAATTTGAAGATATGAATATGATGCATTGGTTTTTGCATTATCCATTTTATGTGTTATGAGGATTTAACAAGATTGCTTTCATATTTATATTGAAAATTAACTATAAATTTAGTAATAATTTTTACAGTCACTAAATGGACGTGGCTGTAGCTTTCCAGTTTCCATATATTGGCCCTTAATCCTATCTCCTTATGATTGAATTTAACAACATATGGAAACTTTCATGTGATAGTTTTAAATCTTTATACTTATTTTATTGTGGGCGCAAAAAGATAAATATTCGATATTGAGAGAGTGCATCTAGCATTGTTATCTAGATTATGTATTATTATCGATGATTAAAAAATAAATAATAAATCTAGTAGTAACAAATGTCGGAGAATATCAGAAAGACCTGATTATGTTGTGATGAATAAAAAAAAAAAAATTTAATAATGTGAAAAGACTTTTATATAGTTTCCTTAGGAGTATCAAAAGTCAACAATGATAATTACAAAAACATTATTTGTTAATTAAGGATATGAATCAGGTTCAAAATTGTTTGCAAATATGGCAAAAAATATGCCCATCCGTATTCTTGCATATTTGGTAAAATATTAGGAATTTGCAAATATGGAAATGAAATCTCAAGAGTTATTACATTTAAACCAAATTTTTATTCTTATTCTTATTATAATTTCATATTCAGATTAAGCCTTTATGAATTATGATGTCAACAAGAGTGGGGAATTTAAGAGGCAGAACACATAATTAGTTCACTGAACTTTTATCCGACATCTCAATAGCCCACCAAACTTTTATTTTCACCTTTTAGCCCACTGAGCTCTTAAATACGGTGTAACAAACCCATTTAGTGTAACGCCGTTCCGTTTACCGTCCACGTCAAATTTTTCTGTTAGGAATTGATGATGTGGCAGCCAACAATGCAAATGTCAAATATAACATAACACATAATTGACCCCCTGAACTTTTATAATATATCTCATTAGCCCCCTAAACTTCAATATTTTACCTATAAGCCTACATAACTCTCATAAATGATGTTAAAAATCTTTATAACTACATAAACCAATCACAACACAATCAACATAAATTTAATTTCATTTGAATATTAATCAACACTACTAAAAAAATAACTTTTCAATATTAAAAAAATAATAGTAAAACACAATCATATCTAATTTTTAATAAATAATTTTAGAATAAAGGTGACACAACATATTAAATGGTCCACAATAACAACACAGAAATACGAAAAGAAACAGAATATTGAAACGAAAAATACAAAATAATAGACTTAGATTAACCAATAATATCTACAATAATGATATTTGTTTAATTTAATGTGTGTAACAAACATGTTTAGATCAACAAATAATGATATTTGTTGATAATTTAAGTACCATGAATTTGTGTTTAATATGTTGTGTCACATTTATTCTAAAATTATTTATTAAAAATTAGATATGATTGTGTTTTACTATTATTTTTTTAATATTGAAAATTTATTTTTTTTAATAGTGTTGATTAATGTTCAAATGAAATTAAACAGATTATTTGTAATTTTTTCAAGACATGATTGTGTTGATGATGGTTTATGTAGTTATAAAGAGTTTTTAACATCATTTTTTAAAGTTATGTATGCTTATAGGTAAAATATTGAAGTTCAGAGGGCTAATGAGATGTATTATTAAAGTTCATGGGGTCAAATATGTGTTCTGTTATATTTGACATTTGCATTGTTGGCTGCCACGTCATCAACTCCTAACGGAAAAATCTGACGTGGACGGTAAACGGAACGGTGTTACACTAAATGGGTTTGTTACACCATTTTTAAAAATTCAGTGGGCTAAAGGGTGAAAATAAAAGTTTGGTGGGCTATTGAGATGTCAGATAAAAGTTTAGTGGACTAATTATGGGTTCTGCTGAATTTAAGACAATATTTTGTTGAGCAATGATATACTTACATAAACTCTTACTTACAATTTCTATACATATCTCACTGTAGCTACAGTGATACTACAGTAATCACTGTAGCTGCAGTGGGAGAGGTATATAAATTGTAAGTAAGAGTTTATGTATGTGTAGCATTTTTGTATTTTGTTATATTCTAAAAAAAAAATTGGTTAAAATATTTAAAATTTACTACAAATCTTTATCGAGACTCTAGATATTATCTTCCAGAAAAACAGTTAAACCTTGTACTTAAGAGAAAAAAAAACGTTTGTTATAAATCATTAAAACTTCCTTTTATTGGAGAAGATTTCCACTTACATAAAACACAAAAAGAAAATGTGAAATTAGCAATCAAGATTATCGATCGATTATTTTGATCGGTAATTTTTTGATATTTACCGATTGAAAAGAGTATAAATAATTTCTGAATACAAAAATTAAAATAAAATTAAAATTAAAAATATATAATATATATATTATTATTATATAATATTTATTATTAGTATTATCATTATTTTTCCCCACACCCACATTTTCATTTTTTATATATTATAACAAAAAAACATTACATATCCTAGTGGCAACTATGCTACACATTCAATCTTGAGATCAAGGGTTTAAGGCACCCAATTATATCAATTTGTAGAATTAAATGTGGATTGTGTGAGTTTAATTTGAGTTCGCTCTTGAGTGGTACTAAGGCTCAGGTGTGACGCTCACCCATGGAAGGACACGAACATATTTTTTACATACTATAACAAAAAAAACATGACATATCTTAGTGACAACTATGCTACACATTCAATTTTGATGTCAAAGGTTTAAGGCACACCAATCAAATCAATTTGTAGAATTAAATGTGGATTGTGTGGGTTTAATTTGGGTCCGTTCATGGGTGGTAATAAGGCCTAGACCCAGCCAAATCGGAACCGAACCGAAAGGAACCATCTGGTTCCGGTTCCTCTTCGGGAATCGGAACCAGAATCGATTTCGTACGGTTCGGTTACGGTTCCCACCCTAGCCGAACCGTTATAACCGTTCGGTTCCAGTTCAAATAAATATTTTTTTCAATTCAAGCTTTTTATTTAATTTTTAATTTAAGTTTTTAATTTAATATAATAAAATTCAAATAAATAAATATTTTATTATATTTATTTGGTAGTAATATCAAATTATAAATTTCTTTAAAATTTAATTTCTATTTTTTTAAAAAATAAATAAATGGAACCAAAACCGTCCAGTTCGGTTCCGATTCCCAATTCTACAAGTATTGAATCGGGAATCAGACGGTTCGGTTTTGGTTCAGAATCGAACCGAACTGGTAGCCAGGTCTATTAAGGCCTAGGTGTAAGTCTCACCCATGAAAGGACACACACTGATACACACACATTTTCTACATATTATAACAAAAAACATGACATATCCTAGTGATAATCATGCTACACATTCAATCTTGAGGTCAATGGTTCAAGGTACACCAATTATATCAATTTAAAGAATTAAATGTGAATTGTATGGGTTTTATTTGGGTCCGCTCTTGGGTGGTACCAAGGCTTACAAATCGAATTATAATTCAGTCGATAAAATCTAATTATTTATTTATTCGGTCGGTAATTTTACCGATCGAAATATAGTCAGTCGATAATACTATCAGTAAGTTACCTGCCGACGTTATTTCAATCAGTAATTTATTCCTGACGAGTCAAATACCACCCAAAATATTCGGTCGATTTTCAATCAATAATCATGATTACCGACATAATTTTTAATTTACCTACCGAATATTCTATCGGTAATCTACAGATAGTGGAATGTATATTCTCATATATTCAACTTTTATGTGTTTATGTTACATTTTTTAAAAACTTTTTTATTAATGAAAGTTATTCTTAATATAGTGTAGATTATCCCTTTGGCCTTTTCATAAAATATATATATCAAAATTCAAATTAATAGACTAAGTTAGTGTTTGTTTTTTCATCGGAAATTTAAATGGGTCTGAATTTGGTTAAAAACTGAATAGATTTTAATACAAATATTTGAATGATATGTTTATTTTGATTTTTTCAATGTCTGGTCTGTTACTCTGTTTCAAAAATTCTATGTTTCAAAAATTAAAAACGTCTGAAATATGATAATTTATCATTTATATCGTTATAAGTATATGTACACTTAGTAAAAATTTTAAACATATAAAAAATATAATTAAAATCAAACATAAAATAAGATAATCTTTGTTTTTAAAAATATATATTAAGAATATTATTACATTACTGCAAATACACAAATTTTAAAAAACTATTATAATAATTAAAATATAGACGCTTTATATTTACCTTCTTTGTGACTGTGATGTTATTAATGAAAATTTTCATCAATTTTTTTTAAGTCCGATAACATTCAAATCATTTTTGGTTTGATCAACAAATTTCATAACAGGTGATGTTTATCTGGGAATTTGACAAAACTAACTAAACAAAATTTATTATTTGTCAAAATGAGTCATAATGTTTGAATTTTACAAAATAATTATTTTTTTTCCGAGGTCTACTCGAACTTTTTTTTTTAAATTTAAAACTTCAAATATCCGAAGTTATTACTTTGGATTTCTGAGTTCTTTCGGATATCCGAAATCATAAATTCAGATATATGAAGTTCGTTCGGTAATTTTTTTTAATATTTCCTGTATACATTAATAAAAAATTTTATTATTTATGATTTGTTTTTTAACTAAATTTTCAAAAAAAAAAAAATATGTTTACTTTTGAGACTTACATTATAAAGCAAACCAGTTAATTATACATCAAAATGAAAAAACTACATATCAAAATCAATGTCAACCAATACATCATCAATCAATGTATCTCTCTCGGCTGACATCCTCCTTTTAATCTCTAACGCCTCATATAATGATCGCTATATTTCTTTCCGCTGATCCTCAATTTATTTATGTTGATTCTCCATTCTCTTATGGCTTATTCTGATCATTCATCCTCGTCTGGCCCTCCTTTATCGCAAATTGTGGTCACGTAACAAATTGACTAATTAATCACCTAAAGGATGGGCAGCGTGAGATTAGCTAGTGTACCCAAAATAATGTCATTAAACACAATTAAACATGCCAAAATACAAATCAAACAACCAAGAGATCTATATGCAATAAAAACCCTAAACCAAATAATATTCGAAGACAAAAGAAACAGAGATTACTGAATTATCCAAGTCGAATGATCTCTGTCCTTAAGAACTTATTGGCTCCGTCACAGGTGCTCTACGGATTGAAATAGCCAACGTTATCCCAGGATAACTTGGATACTTCTTGTTCAAGGAGCACTCCTTAACAAGTAAACAAATTAGGAAGATGGATGTAACTCTCTCAAAGAAAACAATGAAAACCAGTGACTTTACTTGTCTAATTCGGATTTTATTTTCCAAACTTGAATTAGAAGTTAAAATCTTCTTTTTATAAGGAATGAGGGGTGCCAAAGGGCACCCATTGGGATGGGATGCAACTCTCCCAAGGATTGCACCATTCCCATGCACCTTATGAAGAAAAAGACATAAAAGTCCTTAATGAAAATTTAAGAATTTACAACAATCCCCCACAATTCTTTAAATATCCATGGAGACACTTGAGAGAGTTACAATGAACTAAAACTGCATCGAAATAGGTAGTTTTCGCCTTGAACCTTTCCTAGTGAATGACAATCGGATTTACTAGGCAAACCGGTGACCCATAGTCTTGAACTGTTTCGTCGTTGGTGTAAACCAAGACAATTGCCAACCACACAGCCTTAATCCGTCCATTTTCCCGTTCTACGGTTGTGTTCATTTCGGCCCTGAACAACAGTCCTGGATTCATCAAGCACTTTAGGGTAACCCGCCTTTAAAGGTTCCCATGGAAGCGGCATCACTTCTTATTTGAAATAGGTGATCTACTATGAAGATGTAATATGTCTTTACCCCCATTAGGACTCATCTCCTAATATAGTGATCATTAAAAGCCTTAACTTATCCTCATTAATGACAGACAACACTCAGCGTCATTATCAGAATGGGAAAGAGTACGAAACTCTTCAGTGCTTGTTTTGAATTGCACAAAGTTTATGTTGTCCCTTTTGAACCTAGATCTTGGGATCTCCAGTCAACTAGGTTGGGTTTCCACAGTGACAATTCTTAGATTATAGGCTTCAAGCTCATTCCCCTCGATGACTTCTCAACTTGCTCTCGAGGTAAACCTTTAGTTAGTGGATCCGCTAGGTTTTCCTTCGACTTAACATAATCGATCGTTATTATGCCACTTGAGAGCAGTTGACGTATGATATTATGTCTCCGACGTATATGTCGAGACTTACCATTATACATTGTATTTTGGGCTCTCCCAATAGCCGATTGGCTGTCACAATGTATGCTTATTGCTGGCACCGGTTTGGGCCAACTAGGAATATCCTCCAGGAAGTTTCTAAGTCATTCTGCTTCTTCCGCTGTTTTATCTAACACTATGAATTCTGATTCCATAGACCGGGCAATACACGTTTTCCTCGAGGATTTCCATGACACGGCTGCATTACCAAGTGTGAAAACAAATCCACTCGTGGATTTGGAATCCACCGTATCAGATATCCAGTTAGCATCGCTGTATCCCTCTAGTACATCAGGATATCTCTCGTAATATAGCTCATATTTTGAAGTTTCTCTCAGATACCTCAAAACTCTTACAATGGCTTTCCAGTGGTTATGTCCTGGATTGCTCGTATATCTGCTAAGCCGATTCACAGCTTGAGCGATATCAGGTCGTGTGCAATTCGTGAGATACACCAGACTTCCGATGATTCTCGAATACTCTAATTGCGATATGTTTGAACCATTATTCTTTGATAAATGAAGAGTTAGGTCTACATGGGTTCTAGTCACATTTAGATCTCCTTTGATATATTTATCGAGTATCTTCTCAATATAATGAGTCTGTGATAATATATATCCGTCTGATGTCCTATAAATCTTTATTCCTAGGATCACATCAGCTATCCCCATATCTTTCATATCAAATGCTGGATAACCCGTTTTTGTAGATTGAATCATTTCATGATTACTACCAATTATCAGCATATCATCTACATAGAGACACACAATGATATATCCTTTTTGAGTTGATTTGGTGTACACACACTTATCACACTCATTGGTTTTGAACCCATTTGACAACATTTCTTTGTCAAATTTCTCATGCCATTGTTTCGGTGCTTGTTTTAATCCGTACAAGGATTTTACAAGTTTTCACACCTTATGTTCTTGTCCAGGAACACTAAACCCTTCTGGTTGTTCCATGTAAATCTCTTCATCCAATTCACCATTCAATAATGTCGTCTTTACATCCATTTGATGTATTTCAAGACCAAATATAGCTGCTATGGCTATGAGCATTCTTATCGATGTGATGCGAGTCACTGGTGAATAGGTGTCAAAGTAATCAAGGCCTTCCTTTTGTCTATAACCTTTTATGAAAAGTCTTGCCTTATACTTATCTATTGATCCATCCGTTTTCATCTTCCTTTTGAATATCCATTTGTAGCCCAGCGGCTTAAAACCTGGCGGAAGATCAACCAACTCCCAAGTATGGTTCTGTAGGATTGAATCAATCTCACTGTTAATAGCATATTTCCAAAGAGGTGCCTCCGGAGAAGCCATAGCTTCTTTATACCTTTGAGGCTCATTTTCTAACAAGTATGTCAGAAAATCGGGACCAAACGACTTAGACGTTCTAGCTCTTTTGCTACGTCTAGGCTCGATTGTCTCAGCGTTTACACGTTGATCTGATTCTTGGTCAACTTGATCACTGTCCTTGACAGTATCAACTGTTCTTTTGAGAGACTCTGTGCGCTGTCTTTCCTTACAAGGAAACGTCTCTTCAAAAAATGTCGCATTCCTTGACTCAATTATCATGTTCGGATTGATGTCAGGAATCTCCGACTTGTGTACCAAGAATCGATACGCACTACTGTTGCGAGCATATCCAATGAATATACAATCAACAGTTTTGGGTCCTATTCTAACCTTCTTAGGTTTAGGAACCATTACTTTGGCAAGACACCCCCACACTTTTAGGTATTTATAGGAAGGTACGAAATTTTTCCACAACTCATATGGTGTCTTGTCCAACCTCCTGTGAGGAAGCTTGTTTAGAACGTAGTTCGCGGAAAGCAGGGCTTCCCCCCACAAGTTCTGGGGTAGACCCGAACTTGTCAACATGTCGTTCATCATTTCCTTCAACGTTCGGTTTTTGCGTTCTGCAATTTCGTTCTGTTGAGGAGAATAAGGAGCAGTAGTTTCGTGAATAATTCCGTGCACAGAACAATATTCATCGAATGGTGAAACATATTCACCGCCTCTATCACTCCTGATTCTTTTGATTTTCTTGCCAAGTTGGTTTTCAACTTCGTTCTTATAGTGTACGAAGCTCTCAATAGATTCTGCTTTGCTTCTCAGCAAGTACACATAGCAGAATCTTGTGTTGTCATCGATAAAAGTGACAAAGTACTTTTTACCGCCTCTTGTTTGCACAATATTCATGTCACATACATCAGTATGTATAAGTTCTAGCGGTTCAGAACTGCATTCTATTGAATGAAATGATGTTCTATGCATTTTTGCTTCAACACATGTTTCACACTTATGTTGGCTATCAATTGCAAATTTAGGTATAAGGTCCATGTTAATTAATTTACGCATGGTATCATAATTAACATGTCCTAACCTCTCATGCCATACATTTTGTGACACAATAATATAAGCAGACGAACTAGCTTTATTAATAGCACGATTAACAGTCATTACATTTAGCTTGAAAATGCCATCAGTTAGGTATCATTTTCCTACATACATATCATTCTTGGTCATTACAAACTTGTCAGAAACAAATACAAGCTTAAAATCAGCCTTACTAAGAAGAGAACCCGAGACCAAGTTCTTCCGAATATCTGGAACGTGCAGTACATTCTTCAATGTTAGCTCCTTTCCGGATGTCATCTTCAGAACCATTGTGCCTTGTCCAACCACCTGAGAGGTAGACGAGTTTCCCATTATCAGATGATCGCCGCCATCGACCTTCTGGTACATGGAAAACATCGTACTGTCTGCACAGATATGACGAGTAGCCCCAGTGTCTACCCATCATTCTCTCGGATTCCCAACTATGTTGGTGTGGGACACAGAACCTGGGCGACGCCGTTCCTAGGCTCGCGGCACTAGTTGGGAAAGATTACATAACATGGAGTCGCCACCCGGTGTGAACCGGGAGAGAGATTTAAGGCCGCACTCACCCCTCGCAAGGGAAGACCTCAAACCGTTGGGTTCGGAATGGTCCCTTACTTATGTCACTTGTAATGAAAGGATTTATATAATAATTTAAACAAGCTGAAGTAACAATTATTTCTAGAGGTATCATGCTTCTAAAGTCACATTTATAAATTAAAATATGCGCCTAAATATACATGTATTTCATATATAAGATTGCATGCTTAACATATATCAAGATAGCAACTCATACATCTTTACTTGCATATCATATTCAGGAAAAACACAAGCACACATATTAACCATACAAGCACACATGGTAACCATACAAGCACACGTATGGGCACTTTTCCAAGTGGTACGTGGAATTGTAGCCCAAGTACAGACCGCACTACCGTCCATTCGGAATCGGCTACGGAATTTACGTCTGTGTTTCCATCCGATATACCGCAAGAAATAATACCCAAATGTTATCATGACACGAGCATATGAATGGTAATACATTGACACATTTGCATAAGAAAGATCAACCAATAGGCAATTCATGCATGAATATAATAAGACAGACTCAGTTCAGTGTGTGCACGTTCGTTGTAGCGTTCGTAAACGCGTTCGAACGGAAATGAAACAGAATGCTCACGTTCGAGTAGCGTTCGTAAACGCGTTCGAACGGAAAATGAACAGAATGTTCACGTTCGAGTAGCGTTCGTAAACGCGTTCGAACGGAAATGAAACAGAATGCTCACGTTCGTATGGCGTTTGTTAACGCGTTCGAACGGAAATGAAACAGAATACTCACGTTCGAGTAGCGTTCGTAAACACGTTCGAATGGAAAGGAGACCTGATGCATGATAAGGCAAAATGTATGCACGTTCGAGTTGCGTTTGCAAACGCGTTCGAACGGACACGGACCTGATGCATGAAATATGATGCAATACAGAAGATAAAAGGGCGCGGCGAAGCACTGCCGTAAAGGTGACCTTTTGGGGCTCTTGATCTCTCAAAGAGAGGACCTTTAGACCAACATACTAAAGCCCATGCGCGTCACATCACACATACAAGAATGAAACCAATCATATCAACCAAGTATGCCCGATTGAACATATCTTACATCCAATCTGAACACCACACATCCGGCGCGGCAAAGCATCGTGGTAAAGGGCTTTTAGCCCCTCCCCATAGGGGATCTCACAACACACTTACTAAGCCCATGCGCTCGATTGACTTATACATACGGAAATAAAGATAACAATATCAAACTAAGTATGCCCGATTGAACGTATCTCGCGTCCAACCGAACATACATCAACCGACGCGGCGAAGTAGTGTCACGAAGGTGGCCTTTTCGGCTCTTTGTCTCCTAAATGGAGGACCTTTGGACTAACTCACTAAGCCCATGCGCTTGGTTGAATCATGCATAAACTACGACATATTGAGTTTAGGTAAAACAAACTAAATAAACAAGAACAACACAACAAAAGAAAGATGGTGTCGTTTACCCAAGCGGTACGTGGAATTGTGGCCCGAGTACAGATCATATTACCGTCCATTCGGAATCGGCTATGAAATTTATGTCCGGGTTTCCATCCGATATACCGCGAGAGTTGACACATCTCTCATTCATCCAATACCCACAACATACATCATACACACAACGGATACCCAAATACAGAAAATATAATCAAAGTAAATGACCAGAAAATAAAATGAGAATAAGTGTGAAAGATACCCTCAGGTCTAACCTTTTAAGCCGTCTCTCGGACTCGCGTTCCACGGAAATCGAAATGGGGGTAAGGCTCCGCAACTTTCTGGTCCACTGGTTCAACGTCCTAGCCCACTGCTTCGCTGCTTTGCTTACGATTCGAACTCCGTTCTGCTCCTATTGGCTCTCGGTTTTTTGCTGCTCCCCGCCCGGCGGGCTACCTGCTTTTTAACGTTTTCAATAACCTATTCCAAGTTTGTATGGGTTTTTAAATGCAATTATATATGATTATTTTAAGGTTATCTATGCTGTTTTATGTTACTGTTTTTGGGATTTTGGGGACTGTTTTGGGAGGATTTTGGTGGTGGTTAGGGATGATTGTTTGGTGTGATTTCCGTGGTGTGAGAGTGAGGATCAAGGGAGTGATATGCTTGTGATGTCTAGGATTTTCTTGCTATATTCTTGTGTGAGTTGTGTGTATAAGCTAGAGAGATTCGAGAGGGGGGAGATGGCCTTGGTTTAGTCATGTTTATATAGAGGAGAGGTAGGGTTGGCCTTGTGTCACAAGGAAGAGATTTGTTTCCAAATTAGGAGAGGTGAGAAAGGGCATGCACAAGGTTGAGGGGGGACAAGAATTTTAATTTAGGAAGTTGCAATATTTAATTTGTGTTGGTTAAGGAATACAAATATTTTATATTGTAAATATCTTATTAGATTAGGAAGTCAAATATATGATTGGCTTTAATTGGTTAGGATTGATTTTAATTTGGTATGATTATATTTTGATTTAGTATGTGATTTGTTTAATTTAGGTATGATTTTTAGTTTAAGTTGGTAATTGTTTTATTTTAATTGGTAAATGGTTTAAATGTTTTATTTTAATGTTTAATATTTATTTTAATATTTATTTATTTAATTGGGATGTTTTTATGGGCTTTGGGGAGCTAAATGGGCTGGGGTGTGAGGCTAGCAGCAAAACCAGAATTACCGGCTCCGTTCGAACGCCTCATCGCACGCGGCACGAACGTCCGCAATCTGTACGAGGTTCGAACGAAGTAACGAACGCAGCACCAACGAAGACAGTGAGCTTGTTTATCCTGGATTTTCCCCTTCCGATATCCGTTTCCCGCAGCTTTCATGACTCAAAAGGTAGTGCCTCCAAATGAGGCTCATCATCGGGTTTCACATGCGAAAATGCAATGCCTACAGTCGCCCCCACTTTGATGGGACTTGTGCAGTGTGTGACTTTGAACAATCCTATCAAAGTTATGCAATGCATTTTACTTACCTGGCTAGCTAGCTGTCTCGAGCTGAGCTGATACTGCAGTGGACCTCGATCCTGAGACGCGTCTCGATGCTGCTGATGATGTGGGCCTCGAACCTGGGACGCATCCCAATAGCTGCAACCGACAACGGGGGCCTCGACCCTGGGACGCATCCCAATACCACTGACAAAATGTGGGCCTCGACCCTGGGACGCATCCCGAAAATGATGATGCAGTGGACCTCGATCCTGGGACGCATCCCAATAGCTGCAACCGACAACGGGGGCCTCGACCCTGGGGGGACGATCCCAATACCGCTGACAAAATGTGGGCCTCGACCCTGGGACGCATCCCGAAAATGATGATGCAGTGGACCTCGATCCTGGGACGCATCCCAATAGCTGCAACCGACTGCGGGGGCCTCGACCCTGGGACGCATCCCAATACCGTTGACAAAATATGGGCCTCGACCCTGGGACGCATCCCGAAAATGATGATGTGGAGCTTCGCTCCTCAGCCGATATGGGCTTCGCCCCAAGCTGACATGATGTGATGTGGAGCCTCGCTCCCCAGTCGATATGGGCCTCGCCCCCAAGCTGGTACAATGTGGAACCTCGCTCCTTAGCCGATATGGGCTTCGCCCTCCGAGACCCATACCCGGAACTTAACTTCATTGGGACCTCAATCTTCAGATTACTGCCCATATCAAATGCTGTGCCTTTGCCATCTCTGATTGGCTTACTGCTCGCTCTTTTCTGTCTTCAACACCTGTTTACACAAAACAGAACAAACACAAAAATATGCAATATAGGTTACGTGTATGCATGTATGCAGAGAGTTTTCTTTCCGTTGGGTTAGGTCTTCCGCTGGCGACCAAGTCTTCTCAAGCAAAGTACAACTTCAACCTGTCGACATTGATTGGTTCTGTGAATTCATTTCCTTCCAAGTCTGATAGCTTCACTGCTCCATTTCCCAGGACTTTCTGAACGATGTAAGGTCCTTCCCAGTTAGGCCTGAATTTCCCTCTCGGATCCGTCGTCGACGGCCTCGACTGCTTAAGTACCAAATCACCCTTTCTGATCTTTGTGGGACGTACTTTCTTGTTGAATGCCCGGGCTAGTCTCTTCTGATACAACTGCATGTGATACAAAGACTTCGTTCTCTTCTCATCCAATAGTACCAACTGATCAAATCTCTGTGCGGCCCATTCCTGTTCCGGTAATTCTGCCTCTGCTAATACCCTCAGGGACTGTATTTCCACTTCTACTGGCAATACTGCTTCCATTCCGTAGACCAAGGAGTAAGGTGTTGCACCTGTTGCCGTCCTTACCGATGTTCTGTACCCCCACAAAGCATATGGTAACTTCTCGGCCCAATCTCTACAATTTTCTGTCATCTTGGCTAGAATTGTCTTTATGGTCTTGTTGGCTGCCTCAACTGCCCCATTTGCCTGCGGCCTGTACGGTGATGACTTGTGGTGGCCTATCCCATGCCTCTGTAACATTGCCTTCGTCTCTCCTTGAAACTGGACCCCGTTGTCTGTCACTACATGATGCGGCATACCATACCGACAAATGAGGTTCCGAGCTATGAACCTTGCCATCTGCTTCGCTGTAACATTCGGAGGGATTCGGCTTCCACCCACTTTGAGAAGTAATCTACTGCCACCACTATGAAGCGATGCCCATTAGATGCATTTGGTCGAATTTCCCCAATCATATCAATTCCCCATGCTGAGAAGGCCACGGCTCTGACAACCCGTGCAATTCTGTGTGCGGTAAGTGATTCAAATTACCGTGTGCTTGACAGTCATGACAGTGCTTTACCATCCTTGCGCAGTCTGTCTCCATGGTGACCAATAAAAACCCTTGTCTCACTATCTTGCGGGACAAGTTCAACCCATTCATGTGCGGACCACATACCCCGGCATGTACCTCTTCCATCACTTTCTGAGCTTCTTCTTTTCTCAAACATTTCAACTGAATACCGTTTGCCTGTCTCTTGTACAGTTCCCCTCTCAAAGTCACATACTGGGAAGCCAACTTCTGAATGGCTATTCTGTCTTTTCTGCCTGCCCCCTCCGGGAATTCACCATGTTCCAGATACCTCTGAATGTCATAATACCAAGGTTTACCGTCGTCAACCTCAACTCCCAGAATTCTTTCTATCTCATAAGCAGGTTTACTTGCTGTCGTCAGTACCAACGGTCTCATCACTAACTTCTCTGGATTTTCCCAAGTTGCTTCAAGTGTAGCCAATGCATCTGCCATCTGATTCTCTTCTCTCGGTAGGTGCTGAAACTTACACTCGGGGATATCCTGTGCCAATTTTCTGAGGTGAAAAAGGTAAGGCTTCAACCGTTCCTCCTTCAATTCCCATTCTCCTCGCATCTGCTGGACTACTAACATAGAATCTCCGTAGATTTCCACACTTCCGGCCTTCAAGGCTATCAATGCTGTCAGGCCAAAAGCACATGCTTCATACTCAGCCATGTTATTAGTCACTCGGAATGTCAACCTCTTAGCCAAAGGCAAAGTCTCTCCCTCGGGGGTTACTATCACGATCCCAATTCCGGCTCCCTTGTAATTTACTGCTCCATCAAAATACATCTTCCATCTCTGAACTGTTATTGCTTGGATCTCTTCATCTGGAAACTCAAACTTATATTGATCCCCCTCAACAGGTTGCAATGCCAGAAACTCCGCTACTGCTCGTCCCTTGATTACTTTGGAGGTGATATACTCGATGTCAAACTCTGTCAACAATACCAACCATCGGCCCAGTTTTCCCACTAGTGAAGGCACTGAATGAAGATATTTCAGAGGATTCTCCTTTGCCACCACATGGATCTTGTAAGACTGGAAGTAGTAATGTCGCAACTTTCTGGAAGCCCATACCACTGCAAGACAAATCTTCTCAACCTCCTGATATCGAGCCTCATACGGGAGCATCTTCTTACTCAGATAATAAACTGCATGTTCTACCCATGTCTCATCTGCCTGTACCATCATACCTCCCAATGCTTCTGATTCTATAGCCAAATACAATATCAAAGGTCTACCCGGCCTCAGAGGTTTCAACACGGGTGGCTTCACCAAGTATTCTCTGATTCTGTCGAAGGCGGTCTGACACTGTTCATTCCATCTCACTGGCTGATCTTTTCTCAACAGTTTGAAGATAGGCTCACATACCGATGTCAACTTGGCAAAAAACCGACTGATGTACTGAATCTTTCCCAAGAATGCCCTGACTTCTTTTCTGTCTTCGGTGCAGGCATTTCTGTGATTGCCTTGATCTTTCGGAGTCTACCTCTATTCCGCCCATTCCCACTGTATGACCAAGCAATTTCCCTGATGTCACCCCAAACACACATTTCTTGGGATTAAGCCGCAGGTTATATCTGTCAACTCTCTGAAGGAACCTTTCCAATGCCTCAATATGCCCAACTCTCGTTTCTGATTTCACCATCATGTCATCCACATACACCTCAATCTCTTTGTGCATCAAGTCATGGAAGAGTGTAGTGGCCATCCGCTGATAAGTAGCTCCTGCATTCTTAAGCCCAAACGGCATTACTTTGTAACAATAGGTACCCCACTCGGTAACAAATGCAGTCTTGTGTTTATCTTCCTCAGCCATGAGAACCTGATTGTACCCTGAAAATCCATCCGCAAATGAATACATAGCAGACAAAGCCGCACTGTCAACCAGAACATCTATATGCGGCAAAGGGAAATCATCTTTCGGACAAGCTTTATTGAGATCTCTGTAGTCTACACACATTCTGACCTTCCCATCTTTCTTCGGTACCGGCACTATGTTAGCCAACCATTCGGGATATTTTACCACTTCCAGGAACCCCACATCTATCTGTTTCTTAACTTCCTCTCTGACTTTCTCAGCCCATTCTGGTCTCATCCGTCGAAGTTTCTGCTTTACTGGCCTCATATTCGGATAAGTCGGTATTGTGTGCTGGGCAATGTTTCTGTCTACCCCGGGCATGTCCTCATAAGACCAAGCAAATACTTTGGCATATCTGACCAACACTTGTTCTAGTTTCTCCCTCTCTTCGGAGGTTACTTCACTTGCAATCAAAATTTCTTTGGGGTTCTCAAGTGTGCCCAAGTTAAATGCAATAGTTCTGGCTGAACTGATGTCAAATATGCTTGATTCATGCAGAGTGAATGGAAATGACTCAGGCAAGTAAGCAAAAGAAATGTCTTTATTATTGGATAATGCGGAAGTACATTCAAATAAGTCAGGAAGGTAAATGTCTTCATCATCTATAGACACTTCTTCCTCTGCAATCAGGTCTTCTTCAGGCTTCTCATCTTCTTCCAGAGTCAGGTTCTCTAACTTCATCAGCTCTTCTTCCCAAATCTCTGTTTCCACAGCTTTTCCAGTCAATGGTTTCTCACCCAACAAATCCTGGAAGATCTCAAACCCAGGCACCACAATCCCATTGACTTTCACAGGTTCAGGCTCTCCTTGATACCCTGAAGCTTTCACAAAGCACTCCATCAGTTTCAGGCCCTTTTTCTTGACCTTCGGCTTTTCTTCGTCAGATTTGTACCCCAAACCCTTCCGAGTAGTCTGTCCTCTGAAATCCGGCAATTTTGAACCTTTACCCGGCTCAAACTTCATCTTCTCCATAATCCTAGCCACCCTAGGATCCACCCACTCCTCAAAAGTGGCTGATACCTGGAACCTTGTGAAAGGTAGTATCTCCAAGGCGGCCACGGCATTGTCTAACTCGGCCCGGATGGTAACAATCTCTCCCTCATACGGGAATCTGATCATCTGATGCAAAGTGGAAGGCACGCCCCCAAGCTTGTGAAACCAAGGCCTTCCCAACAATAAGGCAAAAGTGGCTGGGATGTCCAGCACTGTGAACTCAACCTCATCTTCAATCGGCCCTACCTTGACCATAGCCACAAAGGTACCCTCAACTCCCCGCTTACTGTCATCATAAGCTTTAATAGTCATACTAGAGGGATCCAAGTCTGTTGCTTTCATACCCAATCTTGCCAGAATTTTCAATGGGCACACATTGATGGACGAACCGTCATCCACCATCACACATGAAGTTTTCTTGCCCCTCACTTCGGCCCTGATAAATAGAGGCCTATTATGATTCCTCCCCTCCGGTGGGAGATCATCCTCAGAAAAAGATATCTGCAAAGCTTCCTTCTGAACTGACCCAACAAACATTGCGGGGTTGGCATCCTCCGGTACCACAATCTTGCTCAAGGCCTCAACCATAGCCTGTCTATGCTCCCGAGATGCACATAATAGTTCCCAGATACTGACTTGTGCTCTAGTCTTCCTCAATTGCCTCAGCACTATATCCCCTTCAGTATTTTCTGCAGCCTCAACCACTTCTCTACCATCTGTCAAAGCTTCCTTACCCTTTTCCGCCATATCATTATAAAAACGACCGCTACGTGTCATTCCCCTTACTTCCTCCTCATCACTGCTAGAGAAATCAAGCCAAAAGTCCTTCTTCTGCTCAAACTCATCCTCACTAGTGCTATCCCAGATTCCCAGGCAAAAGGCTTGAGGGTGAAAGGATTTTAGGACAAGGTCTTCTGGAAGGCCAGAATTGATCATATAGGCGTGGTGGTGGTACGGCACGGTAGTTGGGTAAGGGGTTTCTGTGTGTATCGGGCTGTTCTGTTTCTGGGTTGGGTATTTTCTTGGAGTCTATTAGGTCTTGGATTTCATGGCGGAGTCGGGCGCAGTTGTCGGTGTCATGGCCTTTTTGTTGGTGGAAGTGGCAATAAAAGCTTAGGTTAATTGTGGTGGTAGGGGATTGGGTAATGGTTTGGTATCCAAGGGTTTTAAAAGCCCTTGCCTCTTCAACTTCTCTAGCACCTTAGACAGGGGCCTTCCCAAGTTGGAAAACTGCCTGTTCCGGATAGCAGCAACTTCAGCAGAGAAACGGGCTTTGTTCCCGATGTTCCCCCAATGGGCCTCCTGTTTAGACCATAGAATTTTCTATTCTCGGCCTCTTCTTCCTCAATATCCATGACAGTTTCCCTCAACTGTCGAAAGTCTGCAATCATGGAGGTCATCCTCCTCAACTTGCCGTAAATGGAGGGCTTGGTGCCCTTGATAATCATCTTGATCTGATCCTTCTCCGAAGGCCTGTCTGCATTTTCAATAACTGACTCCTCCATCGGTCCACATACTCTTTAAAACTCTCCTCCGCTTTCTGCTTAACATTCTCCAGATCACGGAGTGACAAATCGATCTCCAAGTCCGTGACATATTGCTTCAGGAAAGCATCAGCCAACTCCCTCCAATCTTCCTTCACTTTCTTGTCCAAACTGTGGTACCATACCACGGGAGCTCCCTTCAAGCGACATTCCAAACATTTTCTGTACCTGGCGTTGAGATAAGCCAACTGAACTCATGACTGATACAAACTGTCGGAGATGCACCCTCGGATCCCCATTCCCGTTGAACTTAGCCATATCCGGCATCTTGAACTGTGCAGGCAACTGTTCCTCAAAAGTCAATGTGTCATAATCCAGCAAATCCTCATTCTTACCCCTCATCTTGCGGTAACTGACTCAACCTGATCCCGGAGTTTCTGTAAACTCTGCCTGCTGCATACTCTGCCATATCATCATCAAAAGCGGGGGTATCATCCCCCAATCTGTTCGGAGATTCCTCTGGTCTCACATCCCCAGAACTAACCCCGGCACGAGACCCAGCCATACCAGCCATAGCAGTAGTCAAAGCCTGCAACTGTTCAGTGATCTTGGCGAGACCATTCTCTAACTGATCCATACGGGACACCTCATTATCGGATTCACTCATACTTGTTCTTTTAGTGAGTCTGGTTCCTTCTCTAACCCAAACGGTATCTATGGTGTCTTTTAAGACACAGAGGATGTTAACAGGGTATATGTATGCATGATATGCATAAGAGATATTTAACATATATTAAATCAAATAAAATTCTCAAACAAATCGGCCTATTATCATTTAGAAGCTTTTGGGACAACTGTCATAAGGGTGAACCCGTCCCAGTTTAAATGGCCCAACGAGTTCATGTCTTATGCAAAGAGCCCAACCAAATCCAAATGATATATTCCGAAAACAAGCACAAGGTGGCCCATCAATCACTTAGAAGCTTTTGGCCCAATAGTCATGAAATACGTTCTTGTCCCAGTTTAAATGGCCCAACAAGTCCATATCCCATGGAATGGTCCAAATGGATCCAAACGGTGATGTTCCCAAACATAAGCATAGAAGGGGAGATAATGCAAACATAACATAATAATTTTTACATAATGGCCCATCAACATTTCAGAAGCCTTGGGCCTAATAGTCATACAGTACGAACTTGCTCCAGTTTAAATGGCCCAGCAAGCCCGCATTTCTGACAATAGTCCAACTGCATCTAAATGAGGATGGTCCACAAGCACATACTCAAGGAAATAATTGCTACTTTAACCATACAACCAGTCTATGGGTGGATTTGCAAGAGTATGGACAAAGGCTCTCACTGGCGAAGGATAGCCCACAACTAGGTCTCCCCACTCAAGGGTTCAAGCGACCAAGTGAGCGTATCCTTTTTTATACACTAAGGTACGTGCCAATGAGCTATGGTGTGTGACGGACTGTCAAATGGATTTCCCGTTGTAGATTCCCCAGAGGGAAGGTGGAGCGAGGCTCACTTAAATACCCAAGCCTCTTAGGCTCTTATCGCTTTGTGTCAGGAATAAACAACGAGTCCTCCAAATTAGTCCATCACAAAGGCTACAAGTAGATGGTCATGTAGGTATCCTCACAGCTTTTCCTTCTAGAAAGGTAGTGAGTGAAGGAAGACACCAAACCATTACCTAGCCTCAAAGTGCCCTTGATTAAACTCTCACTTATCCACTATAGACATGGCCAATTAAAAACATAAACCACTCATTACAAGACAATATTTCGGGGCCAATTCTCATATCCCCAGTGGAGTCGCCAGACTGTGGGACACAGAACCTGGGCGACGCCGTTCCTAGGCTCGCGGCATAGTTGGGAAAGATTACATAACATGGAGTCGCCACCCGGTGTGAACCGGGACAAAGATTTAAGGCCGCACTCACCCCTCGCAAGGAAAGACCTCAAACCGTTGGGTTCGGAATGGTCCCTTACTTATGTCACTTGTAATGAAAAGGATTATATAATTTACAATGAATTAAGCTGAAGTAAAGAGTAGTAACAATTATTTCTAGAGGTATCATGCTTCTAAAGTACATTTATAATTAAAAATAGCGCCTAAATATACATGTATTTCATATTAAGATTGCATGTTTAACATATATCAAGATAGCAACTAACATACATCTTTACTTGCATATCATATTCAGGAAAAACACAAGCACACAATTAACCATACAAGCACACATGGTAACCATACAAGCACACGTATGGGCACTTTTCCAAGTGGTACGTGGAATTGTAGCCCAAGTACAGACCGCACTACCGTCCATTCGGAATCGGCTACGGAATTTACGTCTGGGTTTCCATCCGATATACCGCAAGAAATAATACCCAAATGTTATCATGACACGAGCATATGAATGGTAATACATTGACACATTTGCATAAGAAAGATCAACCAATAGGCAATTATGCATGAATATAATAAGACAGACTCAGTTCAGTGTGTGCACGTTCGTGTAGCGTTCGTAAAACGCGTTCGAACGGAAATGAAACAGAATGCTCACGTTCGAGTAGCGTTCGTAAACGCGTTCGAACGGAAATGAAACAGAATGTTCACGTTCGAGTAGCGTTCGTAAACGCGTTCGAACGGAAATGAAACAGAATGCTCACGTTCGTATGGCGTTTGTTAACGCGTTCGAACGGAAATGAAACAGAATACTCACGTTCGAGTAGCGTTCGTAAACGCGTTCGAACGGAAATGAGACCTGATCATGATAAGGCAAAAATGTATGCACGTTCGAGTTGCGTTTGCAAACGCGTTCGAACGGACACGGACCTGATGCATGAAATATGATGCAATACAGAAGAAAATAAAAGGGCGCGGCGAAGCACTGCCGTAAAGGTGACCTTTTGGGGCTCTTGATCTCTCAAAGAGAGGACCTTTAGACCAACATACTAAGCCCATGCGCGTCACATCACACATACAAGAATAGAACCAATCATATCAACCAAGTATGCCCGATTGAACATATCTTACATCCAATCTGAACACACATCAACGGCGCGGCAAAGCATCGTGGTAAAGGGCTTTTAGCCCCTCCCCATAGGGGATCTCACAACACATTACTAAGCCCATGCGCTCGATTGACTTATACATACGGAAATAAAGATAACAATATCAAACTAAGTATGCCCGATTGAACGTATCTCGCGTCCAACCGAACATACATCAACCGACGCGGCGAAGTTAGTGTCACGAAGGTGGCCTTTTCGGCTCTTTGTCTCCTAAATGGAGGACCTTTGGACTAACTCACTAAGCCCATGCGCTTGGTTGAATCATGCATAACTAACGACATATTGAGTTTAGGTAAAACAAACTAAATAAACAAGAACAACACAACAAAAGAAAGATGGTGTCGTTTACCCAAGCGGTACGTGGAATTGTGGCCCGAGTACAGATCATATTACCGTCCATTCGGAATCGGCTATGAAATTTATGTCCGGATTTCCATCCGATATACCGCGAGAGTTGACACATCTCTCATTCATCCAATACCCACAACATACATCATACACACAACGGATACCACAAATACAGAAAATATAATCAAAGTAAATGACCAGAAAATAAAATGAGAATAAGTGTGAAAGATACCCTCAGGTCTAACCTTTTAAGCCGTCTCTCGGACTCGCGTTCCACGGAAATCGAAGGGGGGGGTTAAGGTCCGCAACTTTCTGGTCCATGGTTCAACGTCCTAGCTCCACTGCTTCGCTGCTTTGCTTACGATTCGAACTCCGTTCTGCTCCTATTTGGCTCGGTTTTGCTGCTCCCCGCACGGGCTACCTGCTTTAACGTTTTCAAATAAACTATTCCAAGTTTGTATGGGTTTTTAAATGCAATTATATATGATTATTCTTTAGGTTATCTATGATTTTTTTATGTTACTTTTTTGGGATTTTGGGGACTGTTTGGGAGGATTTTCGGGGGTGGTTAGGGATTTGTTTTGTGTGATTTTCCGTTGGTGTGAGAGTGAGGATCAAGGGAGTGATATGTGTGATGTCTAGGATTTCTTGCTATAATTCTTGTGTGAATTGTGTGTATAAGCTAGAGAGATTCGAGAGGGGGGTGGCCTTGGTTTAGTCCTGTTTATATAGAGATAGGTAGGGTTTTGGCTTGGGTCACAAGGAAAGAGATTTGTTTCCAAATTAGGAGAGGGAGAAAGGGCATGCACAAGGTTGAGGACAAGGTTGGAGGGGGGGGACAAGATATTTTAATTAGGAAGTTGCAATATTTAATTTGTGTTGGTTAAGGAATACAAATATTTTATATTGGTAAATATCTTATTAGATTAGGAAGTCAAATATATGATTGGCTTTAATTGGTTAGGATTGATTTTAATTTGGTATGATTATATTTTTTGATTTAGTATGTGATTGTTTAATTTAGGTATGATTTTAGTTTAAGTTGGTAATGTTTTTATTTAATTGGTAAATGGTTTAAATGTTTTATTTTAATGTTTTAATATTTAATTTTAATATTTATTTATTTAATTTGGGATGTGTTTTATGGGCTTTGGGGAGCTAAATGGGCTGGGGTGTGAGGCTAGCAGCAAAACCAGAATTACCGGCTCCGTTCGAACGCCTCATCGCACGCGGCATGAACGTCCGCAATCTGTACAAGGTTCGAACGAAGTAACGAACGCAGCACCAACGAAGACAGTGAGCTTGTTTATCCTGGATTTCCCCTTCCGATATCCGTTTCCCGCGGCTTTCATGACTCAAAAGGTAGTGCCTCCAAATGAGGCTCATCATCGGGTTTCACATGCGAAAATGCAATGCCTACAGTTGGCTTCGGTTACCACTGCTGATAGCTCCATCTCTGAGATATCATCAGTCAGCTGCTCACCTTCAGTAACATGAGCCTCATTTTTCTTTTTCTTGCCGTTGTCCTGAGACTTTTTGTTCCTGCAGTCCTTTGACATATGACCGCTCTTTCCACAGTTGTAGCATTTTCCTTGAACTTCTTGTTCCCAGAGTCAACTCCACTGTTCTTTCTCTTTTTGCTACCCTTTACACCTTCAATGATGTTGGCCTTAGACTCCAGAGTCTTGTAGCTGGCCTTCTCGGACATCATGTTGTCCTCCTCGATTCTCAATCGAACACTGAGGTCTTCAAGGTTCATCTGCTTCTTTTTGTGTTTCAGATACCTCCTGAAGTCCTTCCATGATGGAGTCAACTTTTCAATTATGGCGGCAATTTGAAACGTCTCACAAAGTTTCATTCCATCATCCAGTATTTCATGAATGATCAATTGCAGTTCACCCAACTGAGACATCACCGTCCTTGAATCTACCATCTTGTAGTCCAGGAACCTACCCACGATAAATTTCTTTTGTCCGGCATCTTCAGTTTTATACTTCTTCTCGAGAGATTCCCAGAGAATCTTCGCAGAAGTCATGCCTTGGTACACATTGTACAGGGTATTGTCAAGACCACCCAAAAGGTAGTTCTTGCATAAGAAGTCTCCAGACATCCAAGTCTGTTCTCGCTCTTCCTCGGCCAATTCGGATTCACCCTCCACAGGACCCGGAGGATCTTTGATGAATTTTGCCAACTGGAGAGTTGTCAGGTAGAACAGCATCTTGCTCTGCCATTGTTTGAAATTTGCCCCACCAAATTTCTTCGATTTTTCTCCGTGAGAGACCGGTACCTTGATATTTCCGCTAGCCATATGTAACTGGAAAATCAACATGGTCAATTAGTCTACGAAAGACAAATTGCACAACGATCAACGAATGACCTTGTTCAAAGTGATATACGATAAATGTAGATATATATATATGTCAATCAAGATTGGATGGAATTACTTGTGTAAAATTACACTTTAAATTCTCAACCAATTATGCAACACACAATTAATTTCAACTTTATCACTATGTGAATGCTTGTGATAATTGAACAACTTAATAATAACTTAAATCTATACTACCAAGATTAATGTGTTTACAGTATATGATTAACCAAGTTAATATTAAATAATACCAAGTTTATAAGTATTACATGACTATTTCGTTAGTGTCACGTTCGTATCTACGTTCGAACGAGACTGTCCAGTGTGTGTGCGTCTGTGTTGCGTTTGATAACGCGATCGAACGAAGTGTTTCCAGAGAGTTCACGTTCGTGTAGCGTTCGAGAACGTGTTCGAACGGAATGGTTCCAGAGAGTTTGCGTTTGAGATGCGTTTAAGACGCGTTCGAACGTTCTTCGGCAAAAGGCGTGCGTTCGAGTTGTGTTTGAAGACGCGTTCGAACGTTCTTACGAAAATTCAAATTTTTGCCTTCGCGTTCGTCGGGCGTTCGAACGCCCTACGGGTTTTTCATGCACAGTCCGAATTTTTCCAGAAAATAAACAAACCCTAACATGCGAATTGCTATCTAACAACAATAGAGCAATAAGTTCTTAAGATTGTAACCAAAATAATGTCATTAAACAGCAATTAACATGCAAAATAACAAATCAAACAACCAAGAGATCTATATGCAATAAAAACCCTAAACCAAATAATATTCGAAGACAAAACAAGAAACATAGATTACTGAATTGTCCAAGTCGAGATGATCTCTGTCCTTAAGAACTTATTGGCCCCGTCACAGGTGCTATACGGATTCAAATAGCCAACGTTCTCCCAGGATAACTTGGATACTTCTTGTTCAATGAGCAATCCTTAACAAGTAAACAAATTAGGAAGATGGATGTAACTCTCTCAAAGAAAACAATGAAAACCATTGACTTTACTTGTCTAATTCGGATTTTATTTTTCCAACCCTGAAATAGAAGTTAAAATCTTCTTTTTATAAGGAAGGGAGGGTGCCAAAGGGCACCCCTTGGGATGAGATGCAACCTTCTCAAGGATTGCACCCTTCCCATACACCTTATGAAAGAAAAGGATATAAAAGTCATTAATGAAAATTTAAGAATTTCCAACAGCTAGCGCGAGATGGGCCAGCACCGGAGCTTTCTGGTGGATCATCAGCAACAGGATCAACCTGCGATGGCTAATTTTGCGTAGCACATTGACCTACCAAACAAATAAATAAATAAATTTATTGGAGAAAAGTTCGGATATCTTAAATATTGATGGATAATTCATATTTTTTTGTCGTATTATGTTAACTTCGAAGAAAATGACCTATATAGTTTTAAAATTTCAAAGATTTGAAGTTATTTTCGGATATCCGGATATCTGAAGTTTTTTAAAAAAAAGTTCAGATTAGAGTTCGGAGAAAATAATTATTTTGACAAAATTCAAACATTATAGCTCATTTGGACAAATAATAATTTTTTTTGGAC
>SKCR01005307.1:0-25991 GCA_019454045.1 Zanthoxylum bungeanum | reverse complement strand
TGGGAGACAACGATACGTAATGCCCCAAGACAGTAGTTTAGGCATTTGGGGGGACAGCGATACGTAAAGTCCCCATGAGTCAGGTTTTCTACAAAATCGTGGAGACATGATTTTCAGAAAAGATAGTTTTATGAAAGAGTTTTCAAGAGAACCAGCAAATGAAAATCTCAGAGTTTTAAGGACAAAAAGGATTTCCATAAGAGTTTTCACAAAAAGATATGTGTTTTCAGATAAGAAAGAGATTTCAGAAAAGATCAGTTTCCTTTAGATGATTTTGGATTTCAGAAAAATGAATGTTTCATAAAGTATTTCAGCTTATGTTTTAAACTGTCCACTCACTAGGTCGTTCAAACGATCTAACCCCCTCACTCCCAGTATTTATGTTTTGCAGGTATACCCGGAGGACGAGTTCGAGAGGATGGATATTGATGGCAGTCACTAGGGTGTTTTAGTCCACTAGATCGAGTACAAAGGTTCAGCACAGTAAGTGTCAAAGTAAAGTTGCATGTCCGTCATTAGTAATATATAAGTCAATGTAATATGTTAAAAGTGTCTATTACAAGGTTGTAAAGAGAAATGAATTTGAGTACACAGTTATGAGTATTAAAATTCATTCTATGTTGTTGAGTTGGGCAATGGTCCCCATGCACAAGTTTGTATTTGAGATGGATTAGTAGTGATGTTCAGAGTCAGTAAACTAGAGGCTCAGGGGCATAAAACTTCTTATTCCCTATTGGTAGCATCTCCTGAAAGGGGGATGTTACAGATCCACACCCAACGAACAGATGGAGGTCTAATCTATATAGATTGATGATATGTGCATGATAATGTAATTTGATCATCGCTAATTTGGCTTGATTATCATGTATTTAATCTTAATAATAGTTTATTTTGTGTCTTATTATTAAGGAGCAATGGAACATGAATATTGGAGCAAATATGCATGTTTCGGGACCTTACGGATGCATCGGAAGCACACAGGAATAGTTGAATCGTAGAATCGGAGAAACCAAAAAATCGACAATGCATCGCGATGCGTAAAGGCCACACATCGCGACACGGAAGCATATTCCAGGGTTTTTTGTTTAGTTCATTTTTACGCAAATAAAGCCTTCAGGACTCTCTATATAAACCCAAGTTCGTCCAAAACCCTAGAGGGAGAGAAAAAAGAAGAGAAAATTAAAGAAGAAACACACAACAAAGAGCCATAATCACAAATTTGAGATTGAAGAACGAAGAAACTTCATACCTGACATGATGCTTCTGCATCTCTTCAACTAATCTCCTAGGCAGAGCTAAGGATGAACCCTTGTATTTGAATTCTTATTTTTATGTTCTTGATTCCTAAAGATGTTTTATGATTTGGTCTTCTACTGTAGTATTGCCTGAGGGTATATTGTCGACGTTAGATAAGTCGTAACGATGACTTTGTGTGATGTTAACATAGAGAAAATAAATCATCAATTACCTTAGAATTTAATATGTTTAGAATTGAATATTTTCCAATTGTTGGTTTGGGATGTGAAACCTTCAATTGAGTAATAACATGAATCAATAACTGAATATAGGAATTTGATATCAGAGGGATTCTTGCTGCTTTGCTGTCTTTCTCTATTGATTTCTTTTCATTGTTTTTATTAATCTTTACTTTAATTACCAATTCAATCTATATCTTTTCAATAAGTTACTGCTAACATTTTTTTTAAGTAAATCAGTTCTTTGTAACCATCTCTCTGAGGAATCGACACCCCAGCTATACTGTGATAGCCGCAAGTACTTTTTGGGCGTAATCAAAATTTGGCACCGTTGCCGGGGAGATGGTTTACAAGCAAAATGAGCAGGTTTGCTTGGTCAACAACAAAAGCAGTAACTTCGATCCATCTTATCTTTTTTATTATTATTTACGTATTTATTTTATTTTAATTCAATTTCAGTTTTAGTTTAGTTTTGATTATTAGTTTATTTTTTTAATTATTTATTTATTTCATTAATTTTATTTCAGTTTTAATTTTAATTTTAATTTTGAATTTGAATTTATTTATTTATTTATTTTTAGTTTATTCTTTTATTTTTTTTTTGTTTTATTTGTGTTTAATTGCATGACTATGAAAGGGTTTTAGGGGGAATATCCGGTAACGCAGCGGAAGCGGCGGAAGATCGTATCTTCCGATTTCAAAACTTTTTCTCAGATTAATTAAATAAACATATTTATTTAATATTCCAATAATCAAATTATGAAATAAAATTTCAAATGAATCATATTCAAGTGAAATTACCAAATTACCCTTACATGGTATTTTGTCCATTTTAGTCCAAAATTGATCTAATCAATTTTGAATGATTCTAAATCATTTCTAAGATGAACTTAGCATGTTCAAAACATCAAAACACCAAAAGCTACAAAAAACCAAAATTCAAGTGCTTGGCCGAATGCACCATTTGGTGCCAAATTGGCCATTTGGTCATTTCATGTCTCAAAACTCATCATAATGAAATCCAATCAACATGAAACTTTGTATGCATCATATACACACCCAAATACACAAATATATGAAAAGCCTCAAATTTGGAATAGGTCATGAACCCTAATTTTTCAATTTCCACAAATTGGACAAATTAGACCAAATACATTAAATCAATTGTTACAATCATCATTCTATCATCCAATCCAAGTCTCAACACAATGAAACAACTCAAGATCAAATCTAGGTCATCTAAGAGTGGGTCAACAACTCTAGATTAGCAACATGGTTTCCAAAACCTCAAAAGAAAGCTTATAACTACAATAGTCACAACCTTCCTTCATCATACATGCTCAACACTTCCATCAAAACTTCCATAAAAAAAACACAAGGAATAAAGAAAGAAATAACCTAAGAACATCATATGTTAAAGCCTAGATCCTAAGGAACATTTTCCTTTCTAATAGCAAGTTGGAAAAACTCACTAAAATCCAAGCTTTCTTTGATTTCTTCTTTCTTTCTCACAAGCTTCCTTTGCTTCCATTAATGGAGTTTTTCTTTAAAGTGTATTAGGTTAAGAATGAAATGAAATGAAAACATTATATACTTGTGCACATTTCCTTCCTTGGCCGAAAATGTGTAAGGCATATACATCAATTTCATTTCAATTTCATTTCAAGTTAATTTGCTTATCTTAATACAAATATCTAATAACAACTTTATTGATATTTATTTTAAGTCAACAAAGGCAACTTAAGAAAAATATAACTTTTATATTTCAAGGGTTGTGGCCGAATTTAATCAAAATTAAAGGAAAAGATATTTTAATTTTTCAAATAATTTTTGAACAATATCTTAAGAAGGCAAAATCAATTTGAAAACCTTTTCCTTAAGAATCTATTGACGTTGACGTTGGTGTACCATCCATTAAGAATCTTCGGTGAGTCGTTCAGTGTTTATCCACTATAAACACCTACACGTCTATACGAGTCTCCATAGACTCATGGTTCATTGGGATAAACTATCGGACCAAGTCTCGATATACGACATGTACTGGTCTCAACGGATTTGACTAACCGACCCGTGTTAGCAAATCTTGACCAGGAACTATGTTTGATAATAATCATATAGCAGTGACACTTCCCAATGTCAATTACAAACTAACTTTGTAACTGTGTACTGCATTATATATTATCGGGCCTTTGTCTAATATATACATATCACTAAACCATATTTAGTTTCAATCTAATCGTAATCAGATCGAATATGTATATAAGAACAAGAGGTGCAACCATAAATAAGTAATATTATGGAATAAGGGGATGTTCGTATTCATAAATCAGACATAAATACGGTCCTGATTGGCGCTCTGAGCACCAACCCCAACAGACTAGACATAGGGATAGGTTTTGTAGATTTGTTAGGATTGAAGAAGAAAACTCAGACTCATAAAGTCTGTTTGATAATCTTTTTGCCACACCATCCACATCTAGCACACACAGTATGAATGAGTATGAGAGACAACCCATCTCACTCGCACAGCTAGACCATCATGCATCATGTTTCCTCCTAATACACCACAAATAGACTTTAAACCTGGGATGATACAGTATCTCCCGACCTTTCATGGTTTGGAGAATGAGAATCCTTATGTGCACATTAGAGATTTTGAAGAGATCGTAGCAACCCTCCATGACCGGTTTAGGACCACTGACACAATTAGACTTAAGTTCTTCTATTTTGCCCTTAAGGATAGAGCTAAGAGCTGATTATATTCTTTGAAACCGCGATCAATAGGAGCATGGGGTGAGATGATGCAGGTGATCGGCGTAAACACACACGTATAACGCAAGCGCACGTATCATTCAAGTAGTATAAAATTATCGATCCCACGAGGACTTAATTCCTACTGTTGTTATTAATTATTGAATCTATTTATTTACAGATATCTAATTGAGGGAGAAGAGAATGATTGCTTGATTGATTTGGTTGATTGTAGATTTGCTAAATAAATAAAAAAAGACAAAAGAAAATACTAAGGAAAATAACAAAAGACACAAAGATCTAGGGTTGTGAATCATTCTAATATCTTTTAAAAGATGAAGTGATTATTTTATGTTTGGGTAATAAATCAGTTTACTAACCTGGAACACGAAATTATGCAAAAGCCTCTGTGGATGGTCAGACGCAAATACCCAGTTTAACCCAATTGAACCATATATCTATGTCAACCAAATTATCTGGATTCATTAGTTTAAGTTCCAATTATGGCTACCCCCGCCCGATAGGTATATGTCTATCCTGTAAGGAAATCTATTAAAGGGTTATCTATCCTCAAGGAAGATCGTTGGCTATTAAGTCTAAGGCTGAAACCTAAAATCCCTATGTCTAGTTCATTTTAGATTTACCACATCAATCTTATTGGTGATCAGACAACAAGAAGTATTAAACTTAAGACTTAATAAGTAAACCTTTAAATTACCCAAACTATAAAATAATCCCTTATAAACCGGTGATATTAGAATTCATCACAACCCCAGATAACTATCACATAACTAGGGCTAGTAAAAACTTAAATAAAATAAAAGACATAAAGTAAATACTGAAAATTAAATACTGAAAAGTAAATTACTGAAAGTAAAAAAAAAAAGTGAAAAGTAAAAGTAAAAAGTAAAAAAAAAAGTAAAAGAAAATTACTGAAAGTAAATTGCTAAAAGTAAATAAAGTAAAAGTACAATAAAAGAAAATGTTGGGGTTAGAGGATCAACTTTTATTACTACTATTTTAGATATCTCCCTTAATATAATAGATTAACTTTACGTGATATTTCCAACCAGCCATAAAGGCGGTATTCTGATTAAGTCAAATTAATAATTAATTACCAACCGACCAACCAGGCGGTATCCATACTTAGTCAGGTTAGAACCAATTTATAATTAATTACCAACCAGCCAATATAGAGGTATCCTCATTAAATAGTTTATAATTAAGGGAGATTAATATAAATAGTTTATATATTATAATTAAGGGAGATTAATATAAATAGAAATAATAAAAGCTTTACCTTTTACCCCAGCAAGGGGGAATTACCTCCTTATTGCTTGAAAAATAAAAATTGAAAAAGTAAAGAAAGAAAATGTTTGTGCGTAAAAGTAAATTGTGAAAAGTAAAAACTGAAAAGTAAAGAAAAGAAAGTGCGAAAGCGAAAATTAATTACTGAAAACTGAAAATAAACAAACTAGATACAATCTTCTTATTTATTCTTAAGGAATTTCAAAGAAGAAAGTATGAATTTTACAAATGAAATGGCTTGATATTTATAGGCAAAATTTTGCCTATATCAAATCATCCATCAAATTCTCCACCAAATCCTTTATTAATTTCTCCACTAATTACTCCAACAAATCCATAATTGCTCCACTAATTGCTTATCTTGTTTGGTGTTGATTTGATAATTTTTATTAATTATTTATTAATTTATATTTTGCTTTGAAAATAATTGATAATGACTTTAATAATTACACATGACACACTTCTAGATGGGTCATCAATTTCGATCATGAACTCTTCAGAATTAGAAAATATTTACTCTTTCAAAGTTGTAGATCTTTGAGTCTTCTTTAATCTGGAACTTGAATCATCTCAATCCGATATCGGAGTAAAATGTTATGTCCAAAATACGACAGATGTGCAAAACTGGAATTTCCAAAACTGCACTTCGTTAAAACGCCCTTTCAAATTTCCAATCTCCAAAATTAATATGTCAAGTCCAATTTTTGCCCTTATTTGACCCATATTTCGTCCTAAATGATTTCATTGTATCCCAATATTATTTTATCTGCAAAATAAACTAAAACACATCAAAACGTTCATCAAACCGAGAAACTAAACAAAATATTAAGTTAAATGGGCGGTAAATATTGATATATTTTCCGCTCATCACACCCCCAAACCTAACTTTTTGCTAGTCCTCGAGCAAAACAACAAAATAAAAATAAAATTAAACTAAGCCACTTTCGTAGGGATCACGATTGCATTTAGCATATGCAACAAGCCTTTAAACCCCTAGGTGTCCCTAGTGGACGAGTTATAGTCTCGTGAGGGCTTACAACAATGATACCCACAAACATTTTACAAAAGTAAAAAGATAATAAAACTAATGCACACAAAAGCAAAAAGACAAGAGAAAAGAGAATAAAGAAGTTAGTGACTAATCAGGTGAAACTTCTACTCCAAGTTACTAGTTGTTTTCTTTCTTTTTAATTACCGAATAAGTAAATTCTTCGATTATATTTACCATTCTCCATATACACAGCCAACAAAATATTAAACAACTCATTTTTGCCCACAACAGTCATAAGTGCAGTTGAGAAGAGAGTAATATTTCTGTCCTGAAGTTTTATCAGAATTCACACCTTTTTATAGCAATGGAATAATTTTTCTGATTTTTTTTTTTTGATTTTTTTTTCTTTTTTTTTCTATATTTTTTATTTATATACAATACCTTCCATCTATGTAACGAGCTTTGGGCCGGTGGCTCCCAAACCAGTTGGTTTTAGGGCACCAGGTGTTAAGACACCCCTACGGACTTAATTACTCAGACTTCAGATATATATATATATTTTTGCAGCATCTTTGATCCATGTAGCGAGCTTTGGGCCAGTGACTCCCAAACCAGTTGGCTTTAGGGCACTAGGTGTTAAAACACCCTTACAGACTTAATAACTCGGATCTCAGATTTTTTTTTTTTTACTCCACCACTTTTTGAGATGCTTCCTCCAATTAAACTAGAGCACTGAATATTACAAACTTTTCAATTTTAGCTCATGTCCGTATGTTTCTATGTATGTTGATAATATCTGCTAATTGAACATATGAAGATCCATTTAGTCTGTTTTATGGAGAATTTACAAATTAAATAATTTAAAAGGAAATAAACAAAAATTAACTGATTTTGAAAATAGGCTTGAGATACGTCTCAGGAGTGGAAACTCCTTACTCAGCCATCTCTTACCAATTTCACCCTTTTAGTTAAAATAAAAACACAAAAACACAAAATATTTTTGTAATTTTTGAAAAAATTTAAATTTTTTTGTATTTTTCGAAAAATTTGGACTAAAAATAAAATCAACACACAAACGAAAAAAAACAAGGTACTGATCAACTAATTCCCTCCCCCCAAACCTAAATGAGACATTGTCCCCAATGTCTTAAACAATAGAAGAAGAGTTTATAAAATAATACTTGGTTAGCTGAAATTCTACATGAAATTAAAGGTTAAGATCCAGATTAATCCGACGCCTCTTACCACGATCGTCCTCGGACCAATTTATCTTTGAAAGCATAGGGTCAACTCGTGGTTCATATGCTATGATTTGGTCTATTGGATCCGGAGCAGTTATGGCAGTAAAGAGGAGTTCTTTCAAAGGTTTTGACACGAACCCATTTCTCCGGGCATCATCAAGAAATACACAAAGAAAATCATAAAATCCATCAACGTTAAACAGCCCAATTGGTTTCTGGTGTATGTTTAGGTTCGCCCAAGATAGTACTATAAAAATTTCCTCCAATGTGCCCAAGCCACCTGGCAAAGCAATAAAAGCATCAGCACGGTTAATCATTTCCACTAGTCATTCAGACATACCTGGCACGATCAGTTCCTCTCCGTTTGATGGTTCAATAAGATTTGCTTCTGCCAAGGGTTTTCAGAATGATTCCCAAAACGTGACTGCCTCCAACCTGTACAGCCTTTGAAACGATCCCCATTAGTCCAAGATTGCCTCCGCCATATATTAAGTGCATATTCCTTGCAGCTAAGACTCGACCCAATTCCTGTGCTGCTTCTACGTATTGTGGTTTAGTACCAACACTACTACCGCAAAACAGACAGATGTTTTCAACTCATCTTCTTGAAGTGGCTTCCATTTTTTTTATGTATTTCTTTTTCAACTCTGGATGCCTTAAAAAGTGCAATGACGAGCTGAATTTATAGTACCTGAAAAGAGTGAGTAATAATAGCACTATTATCTTCAAGAGGACGTTTGTTTGCTAAACAACAAAATGAATCGTGAAAGGTCAAAAAGTCTGGATCCTGTCTATGAAAATAAAGATAATTATAACAGAAAAGCGAATCAAAGCAATAATTAAGGCAACAGAATTGTGTACGCAATACGCCACTCTTTTGGTATAAATTCATTAGGATGCGTCTCAAGATTTCATTCTTTACTCAGCCATCGCTAATGAATTGGTTGCCAAACACCATTTCTTTTGTCTTAAATGCTCCGTTTGTGCTTTTCTCTATAAAACAACACACAAAATTAAAAACTCTACAACATGTATACATAAAATATGAAAACATAAGTTACAACAAATTGCATGGGTTGCCTTCCTACTAGCGCTAAATTTTTTGTCTTCAGCCAGACGTGACTGAAATCCATATGTCAAGGAGGTTTCAATGTCATTTTGGATGTCCGATTAAAAATAATCCCGTGAGCGTTGCTTTTGAATGGTCTATTCCAACGGTAAAGTGGCAAAAAGAGTTTTGTCTCATTCAGTGCTCGTGCCACCTTTTTGCTCCTTGTTGTTCCAGTGGTTCTAGCAAAGTAAGAAAGAAAATCAGGAGGTCTCGTATGGTGCTTGACTTGGAATGTGAGTTCCATTCTGTCAAGCTTTTGGGCGATATCTTTGATTTGTACTCCCCAAAACAGCGATGTTTCTCCTGAATGCTCTGGATCTTTATTAAGGTCAGACATTTGCTCCTCTATTTTCTCTAATTCTTGCTCCACATTTTCTTCACAGATGTATTGTAAAATTTTTGTATTCATCTCTTCATCTGTCATCTGTTAAATACATGCTTCAAAATTGTCAACCCGAGGATGCAAAGATGTTTCTGACATTAGGTTTTCATCCTCTGATACGACTGGAATGGATGGTTCAGATAGATCTTCTTCAAACATCAAGGTAAAGCATGCTCCAAGATCTTCATTTTGAGGATTGAAAGTTTGATCCTACGTTGTTGGTACGGTTGGTACAAATAGATCAGCTTCATCATCGTCAGAATCTGAATAATAAAAGTCAAATTGAGATTTTGCCGGTTCGGGCTCCTGAACTGATACCTCTGGTTGTTGATACTGCTCAGCCTCATCCTCTGTTGAAGTGTCATTGTGAAATGATTGGTACTCGAAGGCTTCATTAGTATCATCTGAAACTGGTTCTTGAGGTATATAGTTCTGGTTTTCTGTGAATTGTCACAGTTGATCTGTCATCCTCTGAATGAATTCTGATTGTCTCTGAATACTTTCAAATTGATTCTGGCTTGTTTCAAGCATTGTATCCAACTTTTCTTTTCGTTTCTTGAACATATCTTCGAGCATGTTTAGCAACTGATCTTCCTCTGATGGTTCTGGTTGTTGATGAAGATCATAGGTAGATGGTGGATAAGATGGAAAATGTGGTTCTGTGAAATGTGATGGCTCGTCATAACAAGAAGGATCTTGATAGCTCTTTCACCCTGTATGGTAGCTGTATTCGCAATAATCTCTAGGGTGGTTACCATTACAAATGTCACATCTCCCCATTGCGTTCTGTTGAGAAAATATGGTTTTGCTTGGTTCTGGCATCCAATGATAATTGTTGGGCTGGACAACAGGCCTCAGAAAACCGGACTGTTGCTCCCAGATTTGGGATGTATCTTCTTGTAAAGCACGTGATCTCTCAATCTCCCAATAATGTTCCATTTTTTCAATCACCTGAAAATACAATAAAGAAATAAAAATTACAGATAAATAAAATTAGATACAAGTAAATTAGATAGATTCAAAATTAATAACTCAAGAAAAATAAGTCCCCGGCAACGGCGCCAAAAACTTGACCGGCGTAAACACACACGTATAACGCAAGCGCACGTATCATTCAAGTAGTATAAAATTATCGATCCCACGAGGACTTAATTCCTACTGTTGTTATTAATTATTGAATCTATTTATTTACAGATATCTAATTGAGGGAGAAGAGAATGATTGCTTGATTGATTTGGTTGATTGTAGATTTGCTAAATAAATAAAAAAAGACAAAAGAAAATACTAAGGAAAATAACAAAAGACACAAAGATCTAGGGTTGTGAATCATTCTAATATCTTTTAAAAGATGAAGTGATTATTTTATGTTTGGGTAATAAATCAGTTTACTAACCTGGAACACGAAATTATGCAAAAGCCTATGTCGATGGTCAGACGCAAATACCCAGTTTAACCCAATTGAACCATATATCTATGTCAACCAAATTATCTGGATTCATTAAGATTAAGTTCCAATTATGGATACCCTCGCCCGATAGGTATATGTCTATCCTGTAAGGAAATCTATTAAAGGGTTATCTATCCTCAAGGAAGATCATGGGCTATTAAGTCTAAGGCTGAAACCTAAAATCCCTATGTCTAGTTCATTTTAGATTTACCACATCAATCTTATTGGTGATCAGACAACAAGAAGCATTAAACTTAAGACTTAATAAGTAAACCTTTAAATTACCCAAACTATAAAATAATCCTTTATAAACCGGTGATATTAGAATTCATCACAACCCTAGATAACTAACACATAACTAGGGCTAGTAAAAACTTAAATAAAATAAAAGACATAAAGTAAATACTGAAAAGTAAATTACTGAAAATTAAAAAAAAAAGTGAAAAGTAAAAGTAAAAGTAAAAAAAAGTAAAAGAAATTACTGAAAGTAAATTGCTAAAAGTAAATAAAGTAAAAGTACAATAAAAGAAAATGATGGGGTTAGAGGATCAAATTTTATTGCTACTATTTTAGATATCTCCCTTGATATAATATATTAACTTTGCGTGATAATTACCAACCAGCCATAAAGGCGGTATTTTGATTAAGTCAAATTAATAATTAATTACCAACCGACCAACCAGGCGGTATCCATACTTAGTCAGGTTAGAACCAATTTATAATTAATTACCAACCAGCCAATATAGCGTTATCCTCATTAAGTCAGGTTTTAAATAGTTTATATATTATAATTAAGGGAGATTAATATAAATAGCAATAATAAAATCTTTACCTTTTACCCCAGCAAGGGGGAATTACCTCCTTATTGCTTGAAAAATAAAAATTGAAAAAGTAAAGAAAGAAAATGTTTGTGCGTAAAAGTAAATTGCGAAAAGTAAAAACTGAAAAGTAAAGAAAAGAAAGTGCGAAAGCGAAAATTAATTACTGAAAACTGAAAATAAACAAACTAGATACAATCTTCTTATTTATTCTTAAGGAATTTCAAAGAAGATAGTATGAATTTTACAAATGAAATGGCTTGGAAATATAGGCAAAATTTTGCCTATATCAAATCATCCATCAAATTCTCCACCAAATCCATTATTAATTTCTCCACTAATTACTCCAACAAATCCATAATTGCTCCACTAATTGCTTATCTTGTTTGGTGTTGATTTGATAATTTTTATTAATTATTTATTAATTTATATTTTGCTTTGAAAATGATTGATAATGACTTTAATAATTACACATCACACACTTCTGGATGGGTCATCAATTTCGGTCATGAACTATTCAGAATTAGAAAATATTTACTCTTTCAAAGTTGTAGATCTTTGAGACTGCTTTAATTTGGAACTTGAATCAGCTCAATCCGATATCGGAGTAAAATGTTATGGCGAAAATACGACAGATGTGAAAAACTGGAATTTCCAAAACTGCACTTCGTTAAAACGCCCTTTCAAATTTCCATTCTCCAAAATTAATATGTCAAGTCCAATTTTTGCCCTTATTTGACCCATAATTCGTCCTAAATGATTTCATTGTATCCCAATATTATTTTATCTGCAAAATAAACTAAAACACATCAAAACGTTCATCAAACCCGAGAAACTAAACAAAATATTAAGTTAAAGGGGCGGTAAATATTGATATATTTTCCGCTCATCAGCAGGCGTTATTTAATTAATATTTCCCACATCATAAGACGAATGCCTTGAAAAGAAAAATCTCCACCTTCTCCCATAGAGACAGTGAAACCCTTTATCAAACATAAGAGAGGTATAAGGAGATGTTAGCGAGTTGTCCTCACCATGGATACCAGAGTTGGCGCTTAGTGAGCTATTTTTATGATGGTTTAACCCCTAGAGAGCGCCAATTTGTGGAGACAATATGCAATGGCGAGTTCATCCGAAAAGACCCTGATGAGGCGTTAGAGTACTTAAATGACTTAGCTGAGAAATCTCACACATGGACTGGACCTAATGTCATTGATAGCACTGATATGACACACCTCACTCCTTCTAGAAGAGGCATATACCAATTTTCGGAAGATGATAGTCTTAAGGCACAAGTTGTGTTATTAACTAGATAGTTATGAGCCTTAAAAGCCAGATATAGCAAGACTTTGCATGCAGTAGCCCAATTAGAACCTCAAGGGGTATGCTTTGTGTGTAAGGGAATTGACAATCTAGCCCAAGAGTGCCCGATATATGGTGAGATGAGGGTAACATATGAGGAACAATGAAACACTTTAGAGATGTACAAAAAGCCATACACACCTTATTTAGATATATATAATCCTAGTTGGCGGAACCATCCCAATCTTAGTTGGAAACATGAGTCTTATCAGCCTACCTAGACACCACAAACCAAAGGTTACAGTGCCCATCAGTATCGTACACATGCAATTCTTAGGAATTCCTTAGAGGATATTGTGCAAGTATTTGTATAAGCCCAAAACAAAACCAATCAAAGGTTTGAGTCACTGATAGCTCACGTCGTTGAAGACAATAAGGAGATTAAGAGTCAAGTCTCTAAATTGACTAATGTCCTGAGTGTGCACGAACAAGGAAAATTCCCATCTCAGACTCAACCAAATCCACAAGGGCAACACATGGCACGGGCTGATCATGAAGCTGTTAGACATTATGTCCCATAGCGTCACTATTTGTAAATGATATTGTATTATTGTACAAAATTAACTATGTGATAATGAAATTGCCTTTTACCGTTTTGTAATATTATTTACTTTGATATATAAATGGCGAAAGTCCATATGATTAATACCGGATTGAGATGATATGACACAGTATCAATCCATAAAGGTTTAATCATTAAATATCCCTAGTCGGAGTATTATCGAGATCGGACATCGATAATGCGGAATAGACTAGTATTGCGCTTGTGCACGTTGTGAGGGCACAACGGCATAGTTCTCATATATTTAAGTATTGGATACTTATGCAAGTGCGATAGGAGGTTGTGTTTTACCGATGGTACAGAAAACAGCTTCGCTCTGGATAGACCCCGCAGAATCCCATTGGTAGTATGTCTGCGTGTCTATGGGAGGCCGCATCAGGGTAGGTGTATATGGTCTTAACCTGAGACTTATCGCTAGTACTTGCGACAATCGGTAAACTTTGGTTTTGGTGGTTGGGGACCTTAACCGGTTCTGTGTACACCTCTTCTGGGTTTATCGAGAATCGTAGTGTGCTGGATGTGATGTCGAGATGGAAGTATCACTTCAGACATATGGAGGTGATGATCACGCAGGACACAGAACTAGTACTCTATAAAAGGTTGCAACCGTCGGGACAATATGACCAGGTCAGGATTGTCCGATTTAAAGAGACTAGTTGCTTGATGTCCGATATATGTTTCGTACGGGGCAGACACATTTCCAGCCCCAGGCCTAACATGTGATCGTCCGATACTGGATCGATGTACGCAATACTACGGTATACTACGCTTGATATAGATCTGATATTCCTATAAGAATATTTCTGGAGAATTGGGTAGGCATGGCGCTTTGCTAGAAGCCAACCTTGTCTTGTGAATCGGTAAAAACGTAGTACGAGGTACGTACGTGTTCGGATTATCCGACGACCGTATTTACTGCCAACATATCCGGAGATCTCTTGGGTCGCTTCCCGAAGATTCACCAATGACGTATGATTCAAACTCGATTAATCTTGGATTAATTACGGAGAGACTTTATCTTGGATAAAGTACTATAAATAGAGAGAGAACGATTAATTTGGAATTAATCGTAAAATTATTATATTCGATATAATAATCGAAATTCGATTTCGACGCGAAATTAAAATTAGATTTTAATTCGGGCAAACGAGTTAATTTAGAATTAATTCGTTAGCGACGTAAATAATAATTTCGCTAGGCGCAATCATTTATTTAAATTCGATTTAATTAACGTCGCGACGTAAGTTCGGTATTTCGGAAATATCGAACCCGAACGCGTGAGTGCACGTGGGCCCACTTTCATTTGGAAACGTGTGGGGCCCACATGACACATGTCATATTATGCATTATTTAATTGTGATGCATTGCATGGAGATAGTGTACAATGCACTCAATGGTTTTGCATGGAAATTGAGTGTTTGACACTCTAAGCCATTGCATGATTTGTGTCATAAGTTTATTATTAATTTAATAATATTATGGCATAAATATAAATTGATTTTTGAAATCAAATCCCTCCCTCTCCTCTCTTTCCTCTTGACCGAAACTGTGAAGTTTCACAGCCCTCTCCACTTTTCTGTTTTTGTTGCAAAAACTTGAAGAATTTGTGTTTGTTTGGAACATAAAATCACACACAAGGCTAGCACCATCAAGGGATCATACAAAGGTGTTATGGGAAACTAATCTAGAGCTTGGAAGGATCAAAAATTGCTTGGAGCTTCTCTTTTCTGTTTGGCCGAAACCCTCACTGCTGCACAAAGGAGAAAATTTTTGTTTCATCAACGCATCCGCATTCCGATCTTTGTGAGTATGATTCCGCCATACTTCATCTTTTAATATATATATTCATTGTTGTATTTAAATGCTTAATCTTTCCTTGGGACATATAATAGAAACCAACAATGGTATCATGGAGCCATGGTTAAGCATAAATACTTTAGGTTAAAATTTGGGTAAAATTGATTGAAGCATTGTTCTTGTGAAATTTGATGAATGAGTATGCTTATATGTATGTAAATGACATAATATGAAATCAATTTTATGAAAAATGCATTGGATGATTTTTTTCCCCAAATTCATGCCTTGGCCGAATGTGTTGCTACTTGGAGTGGATTGGAATTTTTTGTGTTTAAGATCATTGGATGACTTAGTAGTATACGGGACGTAGATTAGTAATTCAATCGGATTGAAAAACAAATCGACACAAAAAACTCACCTTGGCCGAATGTTAATGGACATGTAAAGGAGTTGATTTTTTGTTAAAATTAATGTTGGACATTTATTTTGAAAAATAGATGATTAATAAATTAAATGGGTATTTTTGAAATATTTGGTTTAATATATTAATCTTGGTTTTACACTTTAATTAATTGGACTTTAATGTTTGGAATATTAAAATTTAATTAATGGGCTTAATTGGTGAATTGGGCTTTTAATATTGTATTTGGGCATAATGGGCTTGGGTGGACCAAGTAGATTTGGGCCAAAAGGATTGGATCCAATTTGGGCCTAAATCACTCCATTAAGTCCAAATATAATATAATGGGCTTTAAAAATTTAATTGGGCCTTATGGGCTTAAAATTGGTTTTATGGCATTTAAGGGTGATTCCTTATTTGGGCTTGGTAATTGGGTTTGACCCACATTGTCCAAAGCCCAAGCCTTAATAAATCAATTGAAAGCCCATTTGACTTGAATTAAATTAAACATTGGATGTTAGTTGGGCTTTGAGACCCAATAGGATTAGATTTAGAATCTAAGTCTTTAAAGCACATTAAAAGTGTAAACATTTAATTTGGAATTAAATAATTGAATTAGTATTGAATACGAATTAAATTAGATTTAATAAGTAGTTCGATATAATTCGCGAATTCGTACCTTATGTACTTATTCTCAATCGAGTTGGACTCGCGCAAAATCAAACCGTTGTTTGAACATTGGATGATCACTTAAACATAGACTAATAATTAATTGGATTAGATTGGTTGTAAAAAGCATGTCTTGAATGAATGAATGTGGATGTGATGTATGAATAGTGTATATCGGATGGATATTAGAAGGGAAGGGTAATTTTAGAAATTATTGTAAATTAGAATTTATAAATTGGACCTGCGTGTCCAGCCTTTCTTTATTGTCTCTTTGTATTCTCTTCTCACCTAATTCCCCTCAATGTAAATGAGGTTTCTCTTATTGTATTATGTATTTGGGTAAGAGTAGAATAGTGCTAGCGGGGAGAGGAAAGGAGGAGTGATTTGTTCTAGGAACAAGTTGTTGTTCATATCCATCCGTATATCGCTATTACTTTACTTTACGCGTTTTATGATGTTTTAGAAGCATGCTTAAGGGTGTATGATGATGAGACCTAACAAAGATAAATAAATTGGTTGCCAATTACACGAAAATCCCTCAATTTATATTAAGCAAATATCCTTCCATTGAATGATTCTTGTTCAAGATCCGAAGTTGGCATTGGTTTGTTTGGCCAAAGTCAAGACCTTTGTCAATCAAGGATGTACTTGAATCATGAGAGTTTTGTTGCATATCGGTGTCTTGTCCAAATCGTGATTTTTATTGGCCAAAGTCAAGATCACTTTTTGTCCAATGACATTGATTACGAAACTTTCCTCGTCAATGGGTCCCGGTTAACTGGAATCATTAGGTTTGTTTTTGGCCAAAGCCAAGGCCTAGATGATTCAGAGGATATGGTTAGGAAAATGTAATGGATACATTGACATTATACATATGTTTCGGACTTGGATGTCCACCTAACCGGATCTAGGAATTGGATGAGATCCAATTGATCATAGAGATCTACCTAAGTTAAATAGCATACAGCTTTTATTGACCAAAGTCAAGGTTGTGTGTTATTTAACGGGATCCTAGCCCACTAGGAAATGCGATTTCCCGAGTTCTCCACTAGAGGGTTAGAGACTTGAAGAAAATAGTGGGAGGCTATTATTGAATTTGCAATTTCGTTCAGATACTTAGCCTTACGCGTCTTTCAAAAATTATTTCGTCAATATTTTAAATATTAGTTGGACTAATATATTGTTATTTTGCTTGTAACAGTTTGACTGTACCCATAACATCGTTGACTTTATAGTTGGACTATAGTTGTCAAGATGACTGGCAAGGGTAATGTCCGCGACATAATCATGGGCGATAATGTCTTCAAAGGGACAAACTTTGCCGACTGGGAAATGAACCTCAAGATAGTGCTTGGGGCTGAGAGGGTGCTGTATACTATTCAGAGACCTCTCCCGCCCTAAACACACTGAGCCACTGGAGCTAGAGTTATGGAAGACTCATAGTGACGATTGTGACCAAGCTCAGTCAGTTATGCTAGCTGCAATGACCCAGCATTTCAGATGCCAGAACAGGGACTTGGATCCCTATAACATGATGGCAAGATTGCGTGATCTCCACCGCACCAACAAGCGGATGGAGAGGTATGAGCTAGTAAGGAAACTCTTCCGCTCTCGGATGACAGACGGTGCATCAGTTGAGGCCCACGGGACTCAAATGATCGCTGACATAGATGAGTTAGCCAAGATGGGCATTGTCTTGGAGGCAGAGTTGACGATTGATATGCTATTACAATCGCTACCCGATACTTGGAAACAAATCATCATCAACTATAAGTTGATGGACACTGACGATACTCTTGGAGAGTTATTGTCCGTGCTGAAGGAGTCCGAAAAGGAACTCCTAAAGGGGAGCAAGCGCGAGGCGCATTATGCATCGACCTCTCATGCGCCAAGGGTTGGGCCCAAGGCAATTGGAGGTGCGAGGAAGAAGAAGTTCAAGAACAAGGGCAAGGGCAAGTTGACAGTGGCTTCTAGGAAGCCAAAGGACAAATCTCGCGACATCTGCCTCAACTGCGGCAAGAGGGGTCACTGGAAACGTGACTGCCGAATGGGCAAAGGGCTGAGGGAGGATATCAAGGCTGGCAAGGCTATCGCCTCTGGTATGTTTGTTATTGAGATAAATATGAATACTTCTAGTTTTAAAAATTGGATTTTTGATTCTGGTTGTGGTGCTCATATTTGTACTGATGTGCAGGATCTGCAGGATAGCAGGGTGCTGGCATCGGGGGAGATGGATCTACGGGTCGGAAACGGAACACCAGTTGCTGTTTTGGCCGTAGGGACTTTTGTTTTAGAACTGCCCTCAGGGCATGATGTACTTAAACTTTTGAACTGTTATTTTGTACCTAGTTTAACTAGGAATATTATATCGGTATCCTTGTTACCCAGCAGGGTTACACTTTTGTATTTAGAAACACTGGGTGTTATTTATATAAAAATGATGCAGAAATTTGCCCAGCTGTTGCAAATAACGGTCTTTATATTTTGAATATAAATGAATCTCCTAAAATGACAAACAAAAGGCTCAAAAGGAGTAATCTAAAAGATGAAGCTTATATGTGGCATTGTCGTCTAGGACACATCAACAAGACTCGCATATCCACACTTTCGAAGAGTGGGTACTTGGACGAATTTGATCCCAATTCATATGACGTCTGCGAATCTTGTCTTTTAGGCAAAATGCCTAAATCACCTTTTAGCGGTAAAGGTGAACGTGCCACAGAATTGTTGGCTCTCGTTCATACTGACGTATGCGGGCCCATGTCTAGCCAGGCTAGAGGTGGATTTCACTACTTCGTAACCTTCACAGATGATGCATCTCGTTACGGTTATGTGTATCTTATGAGACACAAGTCGGAAACTTTTGAGAAATTCAAAGAGTTTCGACACAAGTGGAGAAACAAACAGGGAAGAGTATTAAGACATTACGGTCAGACCGTGTGGCGAATACTTAAGTTATGAGTTTCAAGATTACTTGAAAGAATATGGTATTCTTTCACAGTGGACTCCTCCTGGAACACCGCAATTAAACGGTGTGTCCGAACGGAGAAACCGCACCTTGTTAGACATGGTGAGGTCAATGATGAGTCGCACTGAGCTACCAATATCCTTCTGGGGATAAGCATTAAACAGTGCTATACTTATTTTAAATAAGGTACCGTCGAAGTCTGTTAACAGACTCCATATGAGATATGGACAGGAAGGAAACCAGTTTCTCTTTCCTGAAGATTTGGGGATGCTGGGCATATGTTAAACGTTTGGAAGGTACCAAACTTGTAAAAAATCTGATATAAATGCCTTTTCGTAGGATATCCTAGGGAAACCAAAGGATATTACTTCTATCACCCACAAGAGAACAAAGTATTTGTTGCTCTACAAGCATTTTTCCTTGAGAAGGATTTTATAAATGCAGTGGTAAGTGGGAGGAAAGTAGAACTCGATGAAGATCGTAGTGATACTGTTCCTGGCAATGAATCAACGACGGAACAAGAACAGACCGTCCGGGATGAGTCTGTACCACAAACTTTACATACACAAGGACCGCGTAGGTCGGAGAGAGTCAGAACAGTACCTGAGAGGTATGGGTTCCTGATCTCACCTCATGTAGATATTAATCTTATTGAGGATATTGAGCCGGCTACGTATGAGGAAGCGATAAAATATCGATTCCGCTTTATGGCAAGAAGCCATGAAGTCCGAGATGGATTCCATGTACGCCAACCAAGTTTGGACACTGGTTGATGCACCAGAAGGCGTAAAGCCTATTGGATGCAGATGGATCTTCAAGAAGAAGACCGACATGGATGGCAACGTACAAACGTACAAAGCTAGGCTTGTAGCGAAGGGGTATCGTCAACAATATGGTATTGATTATGACGAAACCTTCTCACCCGTTGCCATGATTAAATCCATTCGGATAATGCTTGCAATAGCTGCATATTTCGATTACGAGATATGGCAGATGGACGTTAAAACCGCTTTCCTTAACGGAAACCTTTTGGAGGATGTTTATATGCAACAGCCTGACGGTTTTATCATACCTAGACTTGCAAACAAGGTTTGTAAGTTAAATCGATCCATTTATGGATTGAAGCAAGCATCACGGTCATGGAATCAGCGTTTTGATGAGATCATAAAAGAATATGATTTCGTGCAAAACAGCAGATGACCCTTTGTATACAAGAAGGTTAGTGGGAGAGCACTTACTTTTATTGTCCTTTATGTCGACGACGTATTGCTTATAGGCAATGACATTCCCATGCTAACGTCGGTGAAAGCTTGGCTTTCATTAAAATTCTCCATGAAAGATCTGGGAGAAGCAGCCTTTATTCTTGGAATAAAGATCTACCGGGATAGATCTAGAAAGCTGCTTGGACTCTCCCAGAGTACATACATTGATAAAGTGTTGAAGCGATTCAACATGGAACAATCCAAGATGGATTGGTTCCAATGGTACGTGGTACCTCTCTGTCTAAGGACATGTGTCCTAAGACTCAGGAAGAGAGAGACAACATGAGTCGGATACGTTCACCTCGGCAGTCGGATCGATCATGTATGCCATGATATGTACACGACCTGATGTCTCATATGCTTTGAGCATGTGCAGTCGCTATCAGGCCGATCCAGGTGAAGGTCACTGGATAGCAGTTAAGAATATCCTTAAGTATCTTAACGAACTAAGGATGCTTTCTTAATTTATGGAGGTGGAGAACTTGCGGTATCTGGGTATACCGATGCAAGTTTCCAAACCGACAAGGATGACTACAAGTCGCAATCCGGGTATATTTTTTGTTTGAATAACGGAGCAGTGAGCTGGAAATCTTCCAAGCAAGATACTGTTGCCGATTCAACAATAGAAGCGGAGTACATCGCTGCATCTGAAGCAGCAAAGGAGGCAGTTTGGATCCGAAAGTTCCTAATCGGATTAGGAGTAGTTCCGTTAGCAGTTGAGCCCGTTCCGTTGTATTGTGACAATAACGGCTGGCTATAGCACAGGCTAAGGAACCAAGGTCTCATCAACGGTCCAAGCATGTTCTTCGACGTTACCATCTAATTCGGGAGATTATACATCGTGGCGATGTGTAAAGGTCGAGAAGGTCACATCAGATGACAACATTGCAGATCCGCTGACGAAGGCTGTTCTTCAGCAAGTTTTTGAATGACACATACATAGTTCGGGTATTAGATGCTTGAGTGACTGGCTATAGGCCAAGTGGGAGATTGTTAGACATTATGTCTCATAGCTTCACTGTTTGTAAATGATATTGTATTATTGTACAAAATTAACTATGTGATAATGAAATTGCCTTTTGCCGTTTTGTAATATTATTTACTTTGATATATAAATGGCGAAAGTCCATATGATTAATACCGGATTGAGATGATATGAGACAGTATCAATCCATAAAGGTTTAATCATTAAATATCCCTAGTCGGAGTATTATCGAGATCGGACATCGATAATGCGGAATAGACTAGTATTGCGCTTGTGCACGTTGTGAGGGCACAACGGCATAGTTCTCATATATTTAAGTATTGGATACTTATGCAAGTGCGATAGGAGGTTGTGTTTTACCGATGGTACGGAAAACAGCTTCGCTCTGGATAGACCCCGCGGAATCCCATTGGTAGTATGTCTGCGTGTCTATGGGAGGCCGCATCAGGGTAGGGTATATGGTCTTAACCTGAGACTTACATCGCTAGTACTTGCGACAATCGGTAAACTTTGGTTTTGGATGGTTGGGGACCTAACCGGTTCTGTGTACACCTCTTCTGGGTTTATCGAGAATCGTAGTGTACTGGATGTGATGTCGAGATGGAAGTATCACTTCAGACATATGGAGGTGATGATCACGCAGGACACAGAACTAGTACTCTATAAAAGGTTGCAACCGTCGGGACAATATGACCAGGTCAGGATTGTCCGATTTAAAGAGACTAGTTGCTTGATGTCCGATATATGTTTCGTACGGGGCAGACACATTTCCAGCCCCAGGCCTAACATGTGATCGTCCGATACTGGATCGATGTACGCAATACTACGTATACTACGCTTGATATAGATCTGATATTCCTATAAGAATATTCTGGAGAATTGGGTAGGCATGGCGCTTTGCTAGAAGCCAACCTTGTCTTGTGAATCGGTAAAAACGTAGTACGAGGTACGTACGTGTTCGGATTATCCGACGACCGTATTTACTGAGGTCGTGCGACATGAAGACATTGCTATAATCTATCTGTTGTTATCAATTGTTCTCTACGGATCTAATGAGGAACCTGAGCGTGAAGATAGTGGTAGGCGACGCGAGAACCCCATGAGCGGAATGGAATTTTTCCGTGGGATAGAATGTGAAGTTGTCTATCCGCTCGGAACTGTACCGTGGGATAGACACGTGAAGTGATCTATATGTTGTTCTTAATTGTCTACTCACACTATGTCCGAGTCTGAGATCGTGAAAGCAAATAGGACGGGAGGTGGTGGTGTCCCCCTAAAATACTATTTGTAGACACACGCTATACTTGACCGACGCTGGCTCCATACCCAAGATCAAGGTGTGGGAAGGTTGTGCTTTCTAGGGGTAAAGGCCTTATTCAATTCCCCTTCTTTTCGGAAGTGGAATCGCGGCCTTATTTGTTGGTAAAGGCCTTATTCAATTCCTATCGGAATCGCAGCCTTTTGTTTGGTAAAGGCCTTATTCATTCCCATTCCTTCGGAAGTGGAATTGCGGCTTCTCCGATTCGATTATAGACTGTTAGAAAGAAGAAATTCAGCTTTTCTCCTGACAGTTGATCCTCCCCCTTGCGATCAAGTGGCTGCTTAGTGGCGTTCAGCTCTTGTTCTTTTTCTGCTTTCGCTTCTTGAAGAAAGGGAAAATAGCTCTTCAAAAGACAGCAATTGCTTAGATAATCAATAGAGTGGGCCTACCTCTCCTTGAGAAGTTCATGGCAGGAGAATAAGGCCTTATTCAATTCCTATCGGAATCGCGGCCTTATTTGTTTGGTAAAGGCCTTATTCAATTCCCCTTCCTTTCGGAAGTGGAATTGCGGCCTTGGAAGTTGGAAGAAGGAGCAAGGAGCAAGGAGCAAGGAGCTACGAGCTACAATTTGGTAAAGGCCTTATTCTATTCCTTACGGAATAGCGGCCTTGGAGGAGGGAGCTACTTAGTTTGGTTAAGGCCTTATTCAATTCCTATCGGAATTGCGGCCTTCCGGTTGGAGAGGGATAACCCCCTCCCCCGAGCCCCCTCCCCCTTAAGGGAAGGAGAAGGAAGGACTGACTGACCGAAGGGAATGAAAGACTGAAAGGACTGACGAGTGCCTGAACCGCTGCGCTCTCTGCAGGAACTCCCACTCCCGAGTTAGCTCTGTCCCATATCTCCTTTGGCCTTCGGGCGGGTACCGCGAGTTACACTCGCTTCTCCTCAATGCCAGTTCTGCTTAAACTGGCTATTTCGGTAGCTCCAGGGGCTTCAACATATCCGGAGATCTCTTGGGTCGCTTCCGAAGATTCACCAATGACGTATGATTCAAACTCGTTAATCTTGATTAATTACGGAGAGACTTTATCTTGGATAAAGTACTATAAATAGAGAAGAACGATTAATTTGGAATTAATCGTAAAATTATTATATTCGATATAATAATCGAAATTCGATTTCGACGCGAAATTAAAATTAGATTTTAATTCGGGCAAACGAGTTAATTTAGAATTAATTCGTTAGCGACGTAAATAATAATTTCGCTAGGCGCAATCATTTATTTAAATTCGATTTAATTAACGTCGCGACGTAAGTTCGGTATTTCGGAAATATCGAACCCGAAGAACGCGTGAGTGCACGTGGGCCCACTTTCATTCATTTGGAAACGTGTGGGGCCCACATGACACATGTCATATTATGCATTATTTATTGTGATGCATTGCATGGAGATAGTGTACAATGCACTCAATGGTTTTGCATGGAAATTGAGTGTTTGACACTCTAAGCCATTGCATGATTTGTGTCATAAGTTTATTATAATTTAATAATATTATGGCATAAATATAAATTGATTTTTGAAATCAATCCCTCCCTCTCCTCTCTTTCCTCTTGACCGAAACTGTGAAGTTTCACAGCCCTCTCCTCCACTTTTCTGTTTTTGTTGCAAAAACTTGAAGAATTTGTGTTTGTTTGGAACATAAAAATCACACACAAGGCTAGCACCATCAAGGGATCATACAAAGGTGTTATGGGAAACTAATCTTAGAGCTTGGAAGGATCAAAAATTGCTTGGAGCTTCTCTTTTCTGTTTGGCCGAAACCCTCACTGCACAAAGGAGAAAATTTTTGTTTCATCACACGCATCCGCATTCCGATCTTTGTGAGTATGATTCCGCCATACTTCATCTTTTATATATATATTCATTGTTGTATTTAAATGCTTAATCTTTCCTTGGGACATATAATAGAAACAACAATGGTATCATGGAGCCATGGTTAAGCATAAAATACTTTAGGTTAAAATTTGGGTAAAATTGATTGAAGCATGTTCTTGTGAAATTTGATGAATGAGTATGCTTATATGTATGTAAAATGACATAATATGAAATCAATTTTATGAAAAATGCATTGGTACCTTCCAAACGTTTAACATATGACCAGCATCCCCAAATCTTCAGGAAAGAGAAACCTGGTTTCCTTCCTGTCCATTTCTCATATGGAGTCTGTTTAACAGACTTTGACGGAACCTTATTCAAAATAAGTTCCGCACTGGTTAATGCGTATCCCCAGAAGGATATTGGTAGCTCAGTCCGACTCATCATCGACCTTACCATGTCTAACAAGGTACGGTTTCTCCGTTTAGACACACCGTTTAATTGCGGTGTTCCAGGAGGAGTCCACTGTGAAAGAATACCATTTTCTTTCAAGTAATCTTGAAACTCATAACTTAAGTATTCGCCACCACGGTCCGACCGCAATGTCTTAATACTCTTTCCTGTTTGTTTTTCTACTTAGTGTCGAAACTCTTTGAATTTCTCAAAAGTTTCCGACTTGTGTCTCATTAGATACACATAACCATAACGAGATGCATCATCTGTAAGGTTACGAAGTAATGATATCCACCTCTAGCCTGGCTAGACATGGGCCCACATACGTCACTATGAACGAGGGCTAACAGTTCTGTGGCACGTTCACCTTTACCACTAAAAGGTGATTTAGGCATTTTGCCTAAAAGACAAGATTCGCAGACATCATATGAATTAAGATCAAATCCGTCCAAGTACCCACTCTTCGAGTGTGGATATGCGAGTCTTGTTTATGTGTCCTAGACGACAATGCCACATGTAAGCTTCATCTTTTAAATTACTCCTTTTGAGCCTTTTGTTTGTTATTTTATGTTTAGGAGATTCATTTATATTCAAAATATAAAGGCCATTATTTGCTACAACAGCAGTGCAAATTTCTGCATCATTTTTATATAAATAAAAACCAGTGTTTCTAAATACAAAAGTGTACCCATGCTGGGTTAACAAAGATACAGATATGATATTCCTAGTCAAACTAGGTATATATAACAGTTCAAAAGTTTAAGCAGATGCCCCGAGGGCAATTCCAAAACAAAAGTCCCTACAGCCAAAACAACAACTGGAGTTCCTTTCCGACTCGTAGATCAACCTCCCCTGAAGTCAGTATCCTGCTA
>SKCR01005306.1:0-26083 GCA_019454045.1 Zanthoxylum bungeanum | reverse complement strand
AACAAGGAGGGACTGGTCTACAAAACTGGATGATGCATTATGGGCCTACCGTACAGCTTACAAGACACCCATTGGTATGTCCCCATATCGATTGGTGTTTGGGAAAGCATGCCATCTGCCAGTTGAGGTTGAACACAACAGGCATACTGGGCACTAAAGAAGTTGAATTTTGATCCACAAGCTGCAGGAAAGAAAAGACTTTACCAACTCAATGAATTGGAGGAATTTCGCCTACAAGCTTATGAGAATGCCAAATTGTACAAGGAAAAGACCAAGAAATGGCATGACCTAAAATAGTGCACAGGCAGTTGAAACCAAGGCAACAGGTGTTGTTATACAATTCAAGGTTGAAACTTTTCCCTGGAAAGTTGAAATCAAGGTGGTCAGGTCCATTTGTGATCACTCAGGTTTTACCATATGGAGCTGTTGAGTTAATGGATCCCAACACCAACAAGACATTCAAAGTTAACAGTCAACGTGTCAAGCACTATTGGGGAGAACCGTTGGAGCGACAAAAAGAAAGTGTCACACTTTCAGATTCAGCATAACGTTCGAAAAGTCACGTCTAGCTGACGACCATTAAACTTAGCGCTAGCAGGGAGGCAACCATGCAAATTTAGTATATATTGCAATTTGGTTTGATTTATTTTGTGTGTTTAGTTTTTGCAGATTAAGAAATTTCAAAATGGAAGAAGCTCTCGCAAGTCTTCACAAGCAATTTCCTTCTCTCCCTCAAAATTCTCTGATGAAAGTTTACAAAGCTCGCTTGGAACGAATGAGACTACTGATGATCAAAGGTATTCCTACTGATATTTGTTGGGTAATCGAAGCACGAGTACGTTTAGCAGGTGAGTATTCTGAGACTTGTAGTTCTTACTTACCTGGTTTTGGAAGAAGCACCTATGCAAAGAAACGTAGAGCTAAGTAAGATATGGGGTGTTGTTACAAATGTGCGCGCTGGAATTGCAATACTCGTTGTCGTTCTTTAGGAATGGTGTCTGATAATCGTGAAGATAAAATTAAATTCATTAGGGATGGCTTGAGTAAGGAGTCTGTAGATGATATATCTTCAACTCTTGAGACGCATCCCAGTGGATATGTTCATATAGCCATTCACAAATTACACACACAATTCCAAAAAGAAAGACAACAGTTAAGTCTTGGGAATCTGACTAAAAAAGACCTTGTTTGCCAATTTATAAGAAAATTGGATGGGAAGCTTGTCCTTGACGCATAGACATTAATCAAGCTGTAAAATCTTGTACATATTATATCTCTTTGTCTTTTCCTAATAATTGAGATTTGTTTTGTTGTTTTCTTTTATTTTCTCCGACAGGATCCAGACCTTTTTGACTCTCACGATTTATTTTACTATTTTGCTATTTAACGGCTTTTGGAAGATATTAGTGCTATTATTTTACTCACCTTTTCAGGTATTATAAATTCAATCATCATTGCACTTTTGAAGACATCCATAGTAAAAAAAAATGGAAGCCACTTCAAGAAGACGAGTTGAAAACATCTGTGTATTTTGTGGTAGTAGTGTTGGTACTAAACCACAATACATAGAAGCTGCACAAGAATTGGGTCGAGTCTTAGCTGTAAGAAATATGCACTTAATATATGGCGGAGGCAATCTTGGATTAATGGGGATTGTTTCAAAGGCCGTACAGGAAGGAGGCAGTCATGTTTTGGGAATCATCCCAAAACCCTTGGCCGAGGCAAATCTGATTGAACCATCAAACGGAGAGGAACTGATCGTGCCAGGTATGTCTGAACGACTGGTAGAAGAAATGATAACTGTGCTGATGCTTTTATTGCTTTGCCAGGTGGCTTTGGCACACTGGAGGAAATTTTTATAGTGTTATCTTGGGCAAACTTGAACATACACCAGAAACCGATTGGGCTGTTTAACGTTGATGGATTTTATGATTTTCTTTGTGTGTTTCTTGATGATGCCCGGAGAAATGGGTTCGTGTCAAAACCTATGAAAGAACTCCTTTTTACTGCTAGGTCTGCTCCAGATCTACTTGACCAACTCATAGCCTATGAACTACAAGTTGACCCTATCATTTCAAAGATAAAATGGTCTGATGATGATCGTGGTAAGAGGCGTCGTGTTAATCTGGATCTTAACCTTTAATTTGCTTGTAGTAATTCAGCCAACCAGGTACTATCTTCTAAACTCTTCTTCTACTGTTAAGACATTGGGGACAATGTCTCATTTAGGTTTGGGGGTGAGGAATAGTTAATAGTATCTTGTTTATAGTTGTGTTTTTATTTTTAGTCCAAAATTTTTCGAAAAATACAAAAAAAATAAAAAATTAATAAAAACAAAGGGCATATTTAAAGCTAGGTGATGGTTTGGTGTCTTCCTTCACTCACTACCTTTTTATAATGAAAAGCTGTGGAGGCACCTAGATAATCATTCACTTGTAGCGTGTTGTGACAGACTAGTTTGGAGGACTCGTTGTTTATTCCTGACAACAAGCGATAAGAGCCTAAGGGGCTAGGGTACTTAAGTGAGCCTCGCTCCACCTTCCCTCTGGGGAATCTACAACGGGAAGTCCATTCGATAGTTAGTCACACACCATAAATTCGTTGGCACGTACCATAAGGTATAAAAAAGGTGCGTTCACTTGGTCGCTTGAACCCTTGAGTGGGAAGTCCTAGTTGTAGACCCGGCCACGGTTCCAGTTCGGAACCGGAACCGAACCGGTTGGAACCGGAAGGTTCCGGTTCCAACCGGTTACGGTTCCGGTTCCGGAACCGAACCGGAATGGAACCGGTTCGGTTGGGGTTCCACCCCAACTCGAACCGGTCCAAACCGGTGGAACCGTACGGTTCCACCGGTTCGGACGGTTCCAACCGGAACCGAACGGTTCCGATTGGAACCTTCGGGTTCCTGTTGGAACCGTAGGGTTCCAACAGGAACCCTACGGCCCCCAACGGCTACTAGCCGTTGGGGGCCTAATTCCCCCAACGGCTAGTGTCGTTGGGGGATGCAGGGAGCCATTTGGCTCCCTGCCAAACGGCTCCCTGCAAAAAAAAAAATTAACAAAATATAAAAAAAAAAATTTGTTATATAAAATATTAATTACTAATGTACCCCTAATAACGGTAATAAAACGGTTATATTTAGGGGCATATTTGGTATCAAAAAAATTCTAAAATTCTATAAATAGGATTCATTTTTCATAATTTCATCACACCAAATTCTCAACTCTCTCATTTTCTATAATTCTCTAGTTCTCTTATTCGCAATTATTCAATTTTCTTATTTTCTTCCTAATTTCTCAAACGAAAAATGGCAAGCTCATCTGAGAACATAATGTCAAATATGCCAACCCAAGAGAGCGGCCCTAGTGTCAGTGCACAATCACGGAGAAGAGAAGTTAAGGCTCGGTCCTCGGATATTTTCAAAATTCATTTTAATTTGGAACGCCTAGAAGATGATTCACAACGAGCAGTTTGCAACTATTGTGGGGTTATCTACAAATTTTCAGGTGGATATGGCAATATGATCAAGCACATGGAAAAACATCATCCGGTTGAATTTGGCATTGATACGACGCAAACTCAAATGGCCAGGTACGCATCATCAAGTAGAGGTACGAGTGCTTTAGATTTATTTAAATATTCTGATGCAAAAAATAGAGAAGAATTTGCGAAATTAACTTGTATGGCACATCTTTCTTTAAGCTTTGGTGAAAAACTTCATTTTACTAATTACGTGCATAATGCTTTAAACCCTTCTGCATGTAGAATGACTCGAAACACAACAAAACGTCATATTTTTAAATTATACAAAGATGGTAAAATTATTTTAAATGAAATATTTAAAGAGATGAAAAGTCGTATTTCTGTATGTTCTGATATTTGGAGTGATCATTGGAAAACACATTCATACATGGGTGTGACTTGTCATTGGATTGATGCATCATTTACCATGCAAAAACGACTAATTGCATTTAGAGTTTTTGATGACCAACATACTGCACATAATATTTATAGAATGATGAAGGTAATTTTTGATGATATGGTTTAGGAGAAAAAATTTTAACAATTGGATTTGATAATGCATCTGCAAATACTGCATCCATCAATGATTTAAAAGAAATATGTCAACAAAATTTAGGGGGTCGGTTTTTTCATATTCGTTGTACATGTCATGTCCTCAACTTATGTGTGCAAGACGGTCTAAAATTATTATCACCTTTCCTTGATCCAATTAAAACGGCACTTAACTGTATTTGGTCATATTCTCAAATTAGGAGAGAATGGACCAAGTTTTGTAAAATAAATGGTATTAAACCGATTAAATTTTCAAGAGATGTTCCAACACGTTGGAATTCTACTTATTTTCTTTTATGTCAAGCATTTCAATACAAAGATGCATTATGTAGTTTTTTTTCTCAACATGTTCAAAATATCACACTTTATCCTAGTCAATGGGATATTTGTGAAAATTTTTTAGATATTTTAAAAGTTTTTAATGATGCTACTTTAGTTTTTAGCGGCGTTTATTATCCTACAGCACATTTATTTCTTCTTGAGAGTTTAAATATTGTTGGCACTCTCGATGAGCATGTTGACAGTAGCGATCCTAATGATATTGTTTTGTTAGAAGCCATTACTGTTATGAAGTAAAATGGTTAAACTATTTTATAGAAATTCCTTTACTTTATCTTATTGCTGCTGTTTTTGATCCTAGATTTAAATTAGAAGGTTTGAGTGGTGCTTTACAAGCTTATTATGGTTATTTAGGAATATTAGATGAAATTGACATTACTAGATTAATGACGAAATTAAGAAATGATTTAATTGAGTTATTTAATGATTAATGTTGTAAGATATAACTTAGGAACATTAGGTCAATCTAGTAGTAGCGAACCGGTAATTCAAACAAGACTTAGCGCAGGGGATCGTTGGTTATTGCAACGAAATAAAAAAGCTAGGGATACGACAACTAATAACCCTGAATTAGATAATTATTTATCTACAAATTTTGAGTTTTCTAATGAAAGTTTATGCAGTAAAAAAAAATTTTAAAATCCTTGAATGGTGGAAACGGCATCAAAATATATATGCTGTTTTATCTATTATTGTTAAAGAGATCTTGGCAGCACCTATTTCCACCGTTGCGGTTGAGCAAGCCTTCAGCTTGGGAGGTAATATATTGGAAGCTAGGCGATCTTCATTACATCCAAGCACTCTAGAAGCACAGCTTGTGTGGATGATTGGACTCGAGCTGATCTGAGACAACAAGAAGATGCCCCCGATGATTGTGAAGATTTGTTCGATAATGCTTCTGCAACAAGTGCAAGCGGAACCGGAGCCGAAGGATCAACCGATAATGATGATTGATAATTGTAAAATTATAATTTACAAAAGGGGATATGTCTAAAAGACTAAAACTTGTAATGGAACTACGTGAGCTTTGATTCCTCTCACCCTTGGAGGATACGTAGGCAACTTAAATATTTAAAAATTTAAGCTCAAACTCTTCAATGTAATAAAAAAAAAAAATTTTTAAATTTAATCTCATTTTTTTTATTTAAATTAATCAAAAAAAAAAAGGAACCGAACCGAACCGGAACCGAAAGGTTCGGTTCCGGTTCGGTTTTCGGTTCCGGTTCCACTTAAGTGTGGAACCGGAACCGAACCGGATTTAACCGGTTCGGTTCCGATTCCACACTTGTGGAACCGATAACCGGCCGGTTCGGTTCGGTTCCGAACCAGAACCGAACCGCCGGCCGGGTCTGGGTCTACCTAGTTGTGAACAATCCTTCGTCAGCAAGAGCCTTTGAAAAAAAAAAAAACATGTAAATTATAGTTTTATGACTAGTAGAAATATGTGGTTGTTATGTTGACTAAAAAGATGAAATTGATAAGAAATAGCTGTGTAAGGAATTTCCACTCCTGAGACGTATTTCAAACCTAATTCAAAACAAGTTAATTTTTGTTTATTCACTTTGAATTATTTAATCTGTAAATTCTCCATTAAACTGACTAAAATGGATCTTCATATACTTAGTTGGCAGATATTATCAACATACATGGTAACATACGGACATAGGATAAAATTGAAAAGATTGTAATATTCAGTGCTATAGTTTAATTGGAGAAGCATCTCAAAAAAAATAATGGAATAATAAAAAAATAAAAAAAAAAACAAAAATTTGTCTGAGATCCGAGTTATTAAGTCTGTAAGGGTATTTTAATACCTAGTGCCCTAAAACCAACTGATTTGGGAGTCACTGGCCCAACACTCGCTACATGGATCAAAAAGATGATAGAAAATAAAAATATATATCTGAAGTCTGAGTAATTAAGTCCTTAGGGGTGTCTTAACACCTGATGCCCTAAAGCCAACTGGTTGGGAGTCACCGACCTAAAGCTCGCTACATAGATAGAAGATATTGTATATAAATAAAAAATAGAGAAAAGAAAAAATCAAAGAAAAAATCAGAAAAATCAGAAAATTTATTCCATTACTACAAAAGGTGTGAAATCTGATAGAACTTTAGGACAAAAATATTACTCTCTTATCAACTGCACTTATGACCGTTGTGGGTAAAAAATGAGTTGTTTAATATTTTGTTGGCTGTGTATATGAAGAATGGTAAAAATAATCGGAGAATTTACTTATTTAGTAATTTAGAATGAAACAAAACAACTAATAACTTGGAGTAGAAGTTTCACATGATTAGTCACTAACTTCTTTATTTCTCTTGTCTTTTTGCTTTTGTGTGCATTAGTTTCACTACCTTTTTACTTTTATAAAATGTTAGTGGGTATCATTGCTGTAAACCTTCACGAGACTACAACTCGTCACTAGGGACACCTAGGGGTTTAAAGGCTTGTTGCATATGCTAAATGCAATCGTGATCCCTACGAAAGTGGCTTAGTTAAAATTTTATTATGTTATTTTATTTTGCTCGAGGACTAGCAAAATGTTAGGTTTGGGGGTGTGATGAGTGATAAATGTATCACTATTTCCCACTCATTTAACTTAAATTTTGTATAGTTTCTTGAGTTTTGTGAATATTTTGATGTTTGTTTTGTGTTATTTTGTAGATAAATAAAGTTTCAGGACATTCTGGAGGTGATTTGGAGCAAAACTGTGAAATTGGTGTGAAATTTGGCAAAAAGGGTATTTTGGTAATTTTGGGCATCCCGACACGGTATTTTGGTAATTTTGGGCATTCCGACACCAAAATAAAGTTTCAAGACATTCTGGAGGTGATTTGGAGCAAAACTGTGAAATTTGGCGAAAACGGTATTTTTGTAATTTTGGACATCCTGACACCGAGGGTATTTTGGTAATTGCACCACCATGCCACATGTCAAAAATTCAACGAGCCGTCTTTTTTAGCACACCATGCCACGTGTCGAAAATTCAGCGATCCAAAAAAAATAATAATAAAATAATAAAATAATAAAAAAATAAAAATCAGAAAAATAATAATAAAAAATTAGATTTTTTTGCCTATAAATAGATTTCGAATTTTTAGTTTCAAATGTACCTCTTCCTCTGAAATCCTTATAAATAAATTGAGAGTTCTTCATATTTTCTTCTTTTATTCAGTTTTATTTACGCTTTGTAGTAGTAATTCTAACCATCCATGAGGGGGTAACGTCTCTATGCTGAGGTAATAAGGTAATTCTTTTACTATTGCTATTTAAATTAATTTCCTTAAAATATAATATATAAACTATTTAAAATCTGAATTAATAAAAAGATACCGCCATTCTAGGTCGGTTGGTTATTCAATTTAAACTGGTTAAACCTGACTTAATGAGGATACCGTCATTCTAGGTCGGTTGGTTTAAATTTATATTTCTGTTCCGCCTTATGGCTGGTATATTTGAATTTGACTTAATGAGGATACCGCCATTCCGGACGGTTGGTTTAAAATATCACAAGTATATATATTATTATTTTATGGGAGATATCTAAATAGTATATAGTATAAGTTATTTCCTTTTATCTTAGCATTTCATTTCTTTTTATTGCAATTCATTATTCTACAATTACTTTTCAGCAATTTCATTTTATGTCTTTTAAGTTTTTATCAGCTTTAACTATGTATTGTAACTAAGTTAAATATCTAGGGTTGTGATAAAATCTAGTATCACTGGTTTAAAAAAAGGGTTAGATTATAGTTTGGGTAATTAAAGAGTTATTTGTTGAGTCATAATCTTAATGCCTTTTTTATTAACTGGCCATTAATAAAATTGATTAGTTAAACTAAAAACGAACTAGACATAGGGACTTTAAGTTTAAGGAACTTATACTCAACAACCCACGATCTTCTTTAAGGATAGATAAACCTTTAATAGATTTCCTTACAGGATAGGAATATACCTGTTGGGCGGGGGTAATCATAATTGGAATTAAATCTTAATGAATCTAGGTAATTTAATTGACATAGACATATGATTCAATTGAATTTATCTAGGTATTTGTAAATGACCATCGGAAGAGGCTTTTACATAATTTAATATTCCAGATTAATAAATCAGTATTTTACCCAACTATGATTTAACTACTTCATCATTTAATAAATATTGGAGAATTCACAACCCTAGATAGTCTTAATTCTCATTAATCTACTCTCATATTTCTTTTACTTGTTTTAAATTAAGAATCATCATTATCTTTTCAAACAACTTGTTAGATATTAGTAATCATTTGACCTCATAAAATTAATAGAATAGATATTAAGTCCTCGTGGGATCGATACTTTTTATACTACTTGAACGATACGTGCGCTTGCGTTATACGTGTGTGTTTACGCCGGTCAAAACACAGCAGCTAAATCATATGATCCGAACTTAAACGGAACATGTAAAACATATTGTGTCTCAGCTTCTTACAAGAAACACATATTGGAAATTCTTCTAAAATATTCATTAAGGGTAAATATGTCATTTGGTTGAATTAGGTGCTTGTGAGGGGTACAATCCTTTAAAGGGTTGCACCCACCCCAAATGGTGTCCTATTGGCACCCTTCCATGCTTATAAAAGAGGCAATATATCCAATACATTAAAGACAGAAAAGTAATCCGAATTTACAAAGAAAAAGAAAATGTGACATTTGTTTTGTTTATTTGTTTTTAGAGAGAGAGTTCCACCATTGATCCCAGTTTCAAACACTTGTCAAAGAGTGCGCGTTGGACAAGAAGGAACCAAGTTATCCTGGGAGAACATTGGCCAATTGCGAATCCGTGAAGCACATGTGACAGGGCCAATAAGTTCATAAGAACAGAGAATTATCTCGACTTGGATTCGTAAGGTTTTTCTTAACTATCAAGTTTTTTAAGGTTTCTAGGGTTTATGCATGTTAGATCCAATTTTTGGTTTGATTTGGTTGTGTGCATGTTATTTGATGTTTAATGACACTTAATATACAACAATCTTAAGAACTTATTGCATTCTAGTGTTGTTAGACTGTAAATTCGCATGCTAGGGTAGAAAATTTCTGGAAAAAAATACGAAATGTACATGTAAACATGTAGGGCGTTCGAACGCCCGACGCACGCGAAGGCAAAAATCTGAAAATTCGTAAGAACGTTCGAACGCATCTTCAAACGTAACTCGAACGCAAGCCTTCTGCCTTAGAACGTTCGAACGCGTCCTAAACGCAACTCGAACGCGTCCTAAACGCAACTCGAACGCAAACTCTCTGGAATCATTCCGTTCGAAAGTGTTCTCAAACGCTATACGAAAGTGAACTTTCTGGAATCATTCCGTTCGAACGCGTTATCAAACGCTACTCGAACGTGAACTCTCTGGAAACACATTGTTCGAACGCGTTGTCAAACGCAACACGAACGCACCCACACTGTCAGTCTCGTTCGAACGTATATACGAACGCGACACTAACGAAATAGTCTTGTAATTATTATAAACTGTAAACTGAAATTAATATTAACTTAGTAAATCATATACTGTAACACATTAACTTGGTAGTATAGATTTAAGTTATTATTAGGTTGTTCAATTATCACAAGCATACACATAGTGATAAAGTTGAAATTGATTGAGTGTTGCATACTTGGTTGAGAATTTAAAGTGTAATCATACACAAGAAATTTCATCCAATCTTGATTGACACTTACACATATCTACACATATTGTATATTGTACTGTTGTATAAAGTGTAGTTCTGGGATTGAATTGCTAGAAGATCCTATTGAAAAAGTGTTTAAAGAATATTCTGTCTAAAATACGATATTCATTTATTCATTTTTCTAAAAGAATCTTTAGTTGAAATTCAAGGACTTGTGTTTATTGGATCCACCGTCCAATAGAACAACAAGTGGTTACCTAGTACATCACTTTGAACAAGATCATTCGTTGATCGTTGTGTAATTTATCTTTTGTAGACTAATTGACCCCTATTGGATTTTCCAGTTACAAATGGCTAGCGGAAATATCACAGTACCGGTCTCTCATGGAGAAAAGCCGGAGAAATTTGGTGGGGCAAATATCAAGCAGTGGCAGAGCAAAATGTTGTTCTACCTGACAATTCTCCAGTTGGCTAAATTCCTCAAAGATCATACGGGTCCTGTGGAGGGTGAATCTGAAATGGCCAAGGAAGAGCGAGAACAGACTTGGATGTCTGGAGACTTCTTATGCAAGAATTACCTTTTGGGTGGTCTTGACAATATCATGTACAATGTGTACCAAGGCATGACTTCTGCGAAGATTCTCTGGGAATCTCTCGAGAAGAAGTATAAAACCGAGGATGCCGGACAAAAGATATTTGTCGTGGGTAGGTTCCTGGACTACAAGATGGTAGATTCAAGGACGGTGATGTCTTAGTTGGGTGAACTGCAGCTGATCATTCATGAAATACTGGATAAGGGTATGAAACTATGTGAGATGTTTCAAGTTGCGGCCATAATTGAAAAGTTGCCTCCATCGTGGAAGGACTTCAGGAGCTATCTGAAACACAAAAAGAAGCAGATGAGCCTTGAAGACCTTAGTGTTCGATTGAGAATCGAGGAGGACAACAGGATGTCCGAGAAGGCCAGCTACAAGACTATGGAGTCTAAGGCCAACATCATTGAGGGTGTGAAGGGTAGCAAGAAAAGAAAGAACAGTGGAGCTAATTCTTCGAACAAGAAGTTCAAGGGGAAATGCTACAACTGTGGAAAGAGCGGTCATATGTCAAAGGACTGCAAAAACAAGAAGTCTCAGGACAAAGGCAAGAAAAAGGAAAATGAGGCCCATGTCACTGAGAGTGAGCAGCTGACTGATGATATCTCGGAGATGGAACTATCAGCAGTGGTAACCGAAGCCAACATAGTTAGGAATCCGAGGGAATTGTGGGTAGACACTGGGGCTACTCGTCATATCTGTGCTGAAAGCAATATGTTTTCCATGTACCAGAAGGTCGATGGCGGCGATCATCTGACAATGGGAAATTCGTCTACCTCTCAGGTGGTTGGACAAGGCACAATGATTCTGAAGATGACATCAGGAAATGAGCTAACATTGAGAAATGTACTGCACGTTCCGGATATTCGGAAGAACTTGGTCTCGGGTTCTCTTGTTAGTAAGGCTGGTTTTAAGCTAGTATTTGTTTCTGATAAGTTTGTAATGACAAAGAATGATATGTATGTAGGAAAAGGTTACCTAACGGAGGGCCTTTTCAAACTAAATGTAATGACTGTTAATCGTGCGAATAATAAAGCTAATACTTCTGCTTATATTATTGAGTCACAAAATGTATGGCATGGGAGGTTAGGACGTGTTAATTATGATACCATGCGTAAATTAATTAACATGGACCTTATACCTAAAATTGCAATTGATAGCCAACATAAGTGTGAGGCATGCGTTGAAGCAAAAATGCATCGAACATCATTTCATTCTGTTGAACGCAGTTCTGAACCGCTAGAACTTGTACACACTGACGTGTGTGACATTAACATTGTGCAAACAAGAGGCGGTAAAAAGTACTTTGTCACTTTTATCGATGACATCACAAGATTCTGCTATGTGTACTTGCTGAGAAGCAAAACAGAAGCTATTGAGAGCTTTGTACACTATAAGAGCGAAGTTGAAAATCAACTTGGCAATAAAATCAAAAGAATCAGGAGTGATAGAGGTGGTGAATACGTTTCACCATTCGGTGAATATTGTTCTGTGCACGGAATTATTCACGAAACCACTGCTCCTTATTCTCCTCAACAGAACGGAATTGCGGAGCGCAAAAACCGAACGTTGAAGGAAATGATGAACGCCATGTTGACAAGTTCGGGACTACCCCAGAACTTGTGGGGGGAAGCCTTGCTTTCCGCAAACTACGTTCTTAACAAGCTTCTTCACAGAAGGTTGGACAAGACACCATATGAGTTGTGGAAAGGTTTCGTACCTTCCTACAAATACCTAAAAGTGTGGGGGTGTCTTGCCAAAGTAATGGTTCCTAAACCGAAGAAGGTTAGAATAGGACCCAAAACTGTTGACTGTATATTCATTGGATATGCTCGCAACAGTAGTGTGTATCGATTCTTGGTACACAAGTCGGAGATTCCTGACATCAATCCGAACATGATAATTGAGTCAAGGAATGCGACATTTTTTGAAGAGACGTTTCCTTGTAAGGAAAGACAGCGCACAGAGTCTCTCAAAAGAACAGTTGATATTGTCAAGGACAGTGATCAGGTTGACCAAGAATCAGACCAACGTGTAAATGCTGAGACAATCGAGCCTAGACGTAGCAAAAGAGCTAGAACGTCTAAGTCGTTTGGTCCCGATTTTCTGACATACTTATTAGAAAATGAGCCTCAAAGCTATAAATAAGCTATGGCTTCACCGGAGGCACCTCTTTGGAAAGAGGCTATTAGCAGTGAGATTGATTCAATCTTATAGAACCATACTTGGGAGTTGGTTGATCTTCCACCAGGTTGTAAGCCGCTGGGCTACAAATGGATATTCAAAAGGAAGATGAAAACGGATGGATCAATAGATAAGTACAGGCGAGACTTTTCATAAAAGGTTATAGACAAAAGGAAGGCCTTGATTACTTTGACACATATTCATCAGTGACTCGTATCACATCAATAAGAATGCTCATAGCCATAGCAGCTATATTGGTCTTGAAATACATCAAATGGATGTAAAGACGGCATTCTTGAATGGTGAATTGAATGAAGAAATTTACATGGAACAACCAGAAGGGTTTAATGTTCCTGGACAAGAACAGAAGGTGTGCAAACTTGTAAAATCCTTGTACGGATTAAAACAAGCACCTAAACAATGGCATGAGAAATTTGACAAAGAAATGTTGTTAAGTGGGTTCAAAATCAATGAGTGTGATAAGTGTGTGTACACCAAATCAACTCAAAAATGATATGTCATTGTGTGTCTCTATGTAGACGATATGCTGATAATTGGTAGTAATCATGAAATGATTCAGTCTACAAAAATCGTGTTATCCAGCAGATTTGATATGAAAGATTTGGGAGTAGCTGATGTGATCCTAGGAATTAAGATTTCCAAGACATCAGACGGATATATATTATCTCAGACTCATTATATTGAGAAGATTCTTGATAAATATATCAAAGGGGATCTAAATGTGGCTAGAACCCCAGTAGACCCAAATCTTCATCATCTCTAAAAATACTGGCTCAAGCGTATCGCAATTAGAGTATTCGAGAATCATCGGAAGTCTGATGTATCTCACGAATTGCACACGACCTGATATCGCTCAAGCTGTGAACCGGCTTAGCAGATATACAAGCAATCCATGACATAACCACTGGAAAGCCATAGTAAGAGTTTTGAAGTATCTGAGAGAAACTTCAAAATATGGGCTATATTACGAGAGATATCCTGCTGTACTAGAAGGATACAGCGATGCTAACTGGATATCTGATACGGTGGATTCCAAATCTACGAGTGGATTTGTTTTCACACTTGGTAATTCAGCTGTGTCATGGAAATCCTCGAGGCAAACATGTATTGCCCGGTCTACTATGGAATCAGAGTTCATAGCATTAGACAAAACAACGGAAGAAGCATAATGGCTTAGAAACTTCCTGGAGGATATTCCTAGTTGGCCCAAACCGGTGCCAGCGATTAGCATACATTGTGATAGCCAATCGGCAATTGGGAGAGCCCAAAATACAATGTATAATGGTAAGTCTGGACACATAAGTCGGAGACATAATACCATACGTCAACTGCTCTCAAGTGGCATAATAACGATCGATTATGTCAAGTCGAAGGAAAACCTAGCGGATCCACTAACTAAAGGTTTACCTCGAGAGCAAGTTGAGAAGTCATCGAGGGGAATGGGCTTGAAGCCTATAATCTAAGAATTGTCACTGTGGAAACCCAACCTAGCTGACTGGAGATCCCAAGATCTAGGTTCAAAATGGACAACTGAAACTTTGTGCAATTCAAAACAAGCACTGAAGAGTTTTGTACTCTTTCCCATTCCGATAATGACGTTGAGTGATGTCTGTCATTGGTTAGGATAAGCTAAGGCTTTTAATGATCACTATATTAGGAGATGAGTCCTAATGGGGGTAAAGACAGATTACCTTCTCATAGTAGATCATCTATTTCAAGTAAGAAGTGAGGCCGCTTCCATGGAACCTCTAAAGGCGGGTTACCCTAAAGTGCTTGATGAATCTGTGACTGTTGTTCAGGGCCGAAATGAACACAACCGTAGAACGGGAAAATGGTCGAATTAAAGCTGTGTGTTGGCAATTGTCTTGGTTTACACCAACGGCAGAACAGTTCAAGACTATGGGTCACTGGTTTGCCAAGTAAATCCAATTGTCACTCACTAGGAAAAGTTCAAGGCGAAAGCTACCTATTTCGATGCAGCTTTAGTTCATGGTAACTATCTCAAGTGTCTCCATGAATATTTGAAGAATTGTGGGGATTATTGGAAATTCTTCTAAAATATTCATTAATAGTAAATCTGTCATTTGGTTGGATTGGGTGCTTGTTAGGGGTACAATCCTTTAAAGGGTTGCACCCACCCCAAAGGGTGCCCTATTGGCACCCTTCCATGCCTTATAAAAGAGGCAATATATCCAATACATTAAGGACATAAAAGTAATCCGAATTTACAAAGAAAAAAGAAAAGGAGACATTTGTTTTTGTTTATTTGTTTTTAGAGAGAGAGTTCCACCATTGATCCCAGTTTCAAACACTTGTCAAAGAGTGCGCATTGGACAAGAAGGAAACAAGTTATCCTGGGAGAACATTGGCCAATTGTGAATCCGTGAAGCACCTGTGACGAGGCCAATAAGTTCTTAAGGACAGAGAATTATCTCGACTTGGATTCGTAAGGTTTTTCTTAACTATCAAGTTTTTTAAGGTTTCTAGGGTTTATGCATGTTAGATTCAATTTCTGGTTTGATTTGGTTGTGTGCATGTTATTTGATGTTTAATGACACTTAATATACAACAACACACTTCATTAATTCGAACCAATACCTATAAGTCAAATCCTAAATTCTATACCACCAAGTCATGTCCCTTGAGGACCTAATCAACATTAACACGTATGCAACTTCTTTGGGTAATCCTTGCACAAGCAAATCCTTGAATTTTGGACAAGTAATTACCATATCAAGCATAAGATATTAAGATGTGATCATTTATTTAAATTATATATAAAATATTTATTAGAAATCCATAATTCAGCTTAACAAATAACTCTGACTCGTTACCAAATAAAGCGTGTCTTGCTGATACCATGCAAGGAAACATTAGCCTGAGATTATGATCGTGATAATCTTAATTATTTCTACTGAATTAATTATATAGCGGATTTTTTTTATTTTATTTTTTTTTTTTTTGCAGCAAGAGTTCTTTATAGGGAAGGTTAATCTTGTGAGCTAATTCTTAATTAATGGTAAATAATTATAATATTAGGAGTTAAGGTGAGAAAGGCATACAAGCAAAGCTGAGTAGGCTCTGGGGTTGGTTCAAAATATAATGTATCATTCTAATGACACTAGATGAGGATGTTAGAAGAAGAATAAAATATTATTTGACCATATACTCTATGTTATTTGTTCTTTATTGGTGGATGAGATAGGGATGGACAAAAAATAATTGAAATTAAAAAAAATTGAATCGAAAAAAGTTGAATCGAAGTGATAATTTTTTTAATTTAAAAAATAATTATTCTTTTTAACTAAAAAACTGAACAAAATAGATTTATAGTAATTTTTTAACCAAAAAAAAAACTAAACAGAACTTAATTAACTGACTAAATTTGATATATTGAATTTTTAAGTATAAACAAGTTATGTTGTTATTTTATATATTATAATTATTATAATACTAATTTTATTTGGTGTTTAGTTATATGATTAATTTCATGAAATGTTTGTAATTTTGTGTTTTAGTTATAATTCTTTTTATTTTCTTACATTTTAAATAGTTTAAATTATGATTGTATCTCATGAGGAAAAACTTTTATTTCTTTAGTTGTTGGTGATCAGAAGAACTATAATGTGAATTTTTTTTTTGAATAAATATTATATTCAATGAAATGTTACTAATTTTTTATTTTTATTTATTTATTATCATTATTGTTAAAAAAAATTAAAAAAGTTGAATTGAACAAGACCGAACCAAACCGATAATTGGAAATAATTATAAATTTGTTTAAAAAAATAGAAAAATAGAACAATTACTTTTATAAAACCAATATATATATATTTTTTTATGATTTGCATTCTGGTTTCAATAGCCATTAACAATTTCTTCACATATATTTCACTTCTATATTATAATATTTCTGACTTTTCAGTTAAATCATCTTTCACTTGTAATGGTTTAAGAATTACAAGGAAAATGTTAATGGATATGAACGTGTTTTATTTGTTAGGCCGTGTATCAAAATCTTAATTAAATCCATAGGGTTTCTTTAATATATAATATTATCAAGGCAATTAATCACTGCTTAATCAATGCCACAAACTTGTTAGATTACCAAAATGCATATAGATCGCCAGGTGGCTGCAATCCAGAAGAGAAATTTTTTATTTTTTATTTTTTGGATAAAAAATAAATAAAAACGAAATCTTGTCTAGATCAGACTTGTGAATAGTATGTTGAAATTTGAATGTAAGCAATAGTAGAGAATATAAAATACAGACGTAGAGCTATCAGTAATTATAAAAATAATAAAATTGAATAAACAAATGTAATAGAGAAATTAAAATATAAATATACCATAGACTCTTTCCACGTCAGGACAGTGAGGGACTTGTACTTTGTTGTGAGGAGGGCAGACATTAGGCGTCAGATGCTATGACGTGGCGGCTTCTTGATGGTTGATGACGCTGCTAGTCTCCCAAGATGTGGACCCCAGTTTCTCCGCTAGCCAGTTGTATGTAGGCACGTAGCAGCTCAAATTTCAGCGAGTACTAAAAATAATGCATGCGATGCAATTTCGAAATGACAATAATGCCCTTGAAGCTCGTGAGCTGCATTTTATTTGAGCCGATATCGATCGTCAGTTCTAAGCCGACCACATTTTTGTTTCTTACAAATTTGTTTATTAATGAAAAATAATAAATAAATGCTAAAAAAAGGGGGTCAAAGGGGGGAATATGGACTCTACAACTCACAATTAAAGCATGTGTAAAAGGAGCCTAAATGAGGCTTGAACAGAACGTTGCTGTGTACCCGTTAAGAAGCAACAACACGGCATAGAAAAAGCGACCGAAATTTTAAGAATCCAGCTTTGTTGATTGTTTTGTAATAATGTCAAGTTCAAGTAATAACTTTTGCCACAGCTACTGTTGAGAATAAAAAAGTTTTTGTCTTAAAGGTTTAGGGACCCCATGTAAATTAAATATGGACAATGGACATCATTGGGTTTTGGACTGCGCTCAGGTTTTTTTAGACTTGTAAAAGTCTTTCGGCACTTGCTTGCTTCTTTTTCTTTCACTCTTGATCTCTATTTTTGTCCATTTTCTTTTTTTTTTTTTTATTTTCCCTAACATTAAAATTAATTTTGCCTTATTTCATTCAAAACAGAACATAACTTATCATCATGCCGGTGGAGGTACTATGTGAGTTGGCTCATTATTCATCATTAATATTATTATTATTATTTTTTTGAATTATTATAATCTACATATATTACAATATGCTGTCAATTAGGATTCTAAATACATACAAGTTATGACAACTCGGAACTCAATTATTATCAATCAACCAAGACACAGCTTGGAAATTAACTCTCATACAGGAGAAAATCTTCTTCCAGACTCTCCATAACTTTGCCACTGATAGTAACTAGCCAAACCAAGCATATATATTGCGCTATTGGTTGGGATTTTATAAATGTAGCACGTAGGCGCACGTATCACTCCAATAATATAATAACAAAATGTCAGATATCGTACTCATATGGACTTATTATTCTTCTTATTAATACAAATACTAACCTATTTAACTTAAACTAAACTATTGGTGGAGACTGAAGAGGAAGTTGCTTAAATTAAAAATATCTTAAAGTAAATAAAGAGAATAATATTTTTGGAGATAACTTTATGTGCGAGAAAAACTAAGGGTTGTAACTTTTCCTAAGCACACAAACAATGAATTCTTGTACTATTCATTCAATTGAATTGTTACAAATTATTAACCTAGAACAATAAACTATCTACAAGCCTATTTCGATGGTCAGTTAGAAATATTCAATTTAAACTGATTAACTATATGTTTATGTTAATTAATTTAAACAAAATCATTAAGGTTATGTTCTAATCTTGGCTACGCATGCCCTCTAGGTATATGTTTATCCTGCAGGTAAATCTATTCAACGTATAAATCATACACTATTATTCTCACGGCTAACTCAAATTTCCTCTGTTGAGTTCCTATGAATTTACCAAGACTATTGTATTGTTGGTCAGATAAATAAAATATGCATTCAAAGCACATATAATAATAAAGGAAAATGCTAACGAGTGTCCTTATGACACTCCTTAAAGATCCATTTTAAGAATTTTTCATGGGAAAAGCAAAAGGTAATTAATATTTTGACAATTTTTTTTTTGTTTTTGATAAGTGTGGTTTATACCCACTTATTCATGCAATCTTAGCTTACTATTTTGTTAGGTTTCGTGTCATTTAATGTATTTTGTAGTTTATTTATGTTTTATTTGTAGGAAGCATTGAAACATGGATCTTGGGTAATTTGACTTGTTTTGGGACCTTACAGACGAATTAGAAGCACGCGGGAAAGGCTGAAACACAGAAAACAGCAAACTAGAATTTATGTTTGGCGTTGCAACGCCACTCATAGGCGTCGCGATGCCCCTTCAGCATCTCACATAGTAAAATCCAGAGGGAGCAGCGCCGCAACGCCAAAAGTGGAGTCGCGACGCTGCGACAAGAACCCAAAAACTTCATAAAGTCGTATTCTACATGCACAATGACTCTGGGACTTCCCTATAAATATAAAAGCATGTCCAAAACCGTAAGAATGAGGCTAATACACAAGAATAGAGTTCTAAACACATATTTTTATAGAGATTCAAGGAGGAGGATTGAAGAGCGACAAGAGGAGACGAAAGCGGTGATGTCCGAAGACGATGAGATTCCATTATGTTCATGACATTATTTTCATTGTTATTATCTTTGGTCATGAACTAACTCCATTATTCTAGAGGATGATGTAGCCAATGCTTGAACCTATGTATTGATTGTCAATTTAAGTTTTATGAAGTTTTAACTCAGTTTATTTATATTCTCTTGTATTTAATGCTTCTTGTTTGTTGGCCACAAATTGAGATGATGAATGTTTAGAATCTATCGCTCAGGATTGAAGAGCGACAAGATGAGATGAAAACGGTGACGTCCGAAGACGAATAGATTCGATTTGTGTTTAATTTTCTAGTTTCTTTCTTCAAACTCTCATGATTTCCATTATATTCATGACATTATTTTCATTGTTATTATCTTTGGTCATGAACTAACTCCATTATTTTCATTATTATTATCTTTGGACATGAACTAACTTCATTATTCTAGAGGATGATGTAGCCAATGCTCGAACCTATGTATTGATTGTCAATTTAAGTTTTATGAAGTTTTAACTCGGTTTATTTATATTCTATTGTGTTTAATGCTTCTTGTTTGTTGGCCACAAATTGAGATAATGAATGTTTAGAATCTATCGCTCGGGAGAGAGAGATTTTGAGTATGATCTAGAGAATATAACCTAAAAGTTTTATAGAGTTCGAGAGAATATATAGTTCCTTTGAAGTCGTTAATAAAGAATCACAGAACGTAATGAATTGTTAATTACTATATTTTTATAGGGATATCGAAGTCGGTGATTAATAATCATTTCACTATTGCTCGGGAGAGAGAGTAAAATACTTTAGGATTCTTGACTTATAAACAATGCAACTGAATAAGAATTGAATGGCATGAAAAATACATAGGGGATAGTTAGGTGAAATCAGACTCTATAATCTCTCTCATATTCGTTTCTCCTAAATACATATTTTAATATCTTATTTATTTAGTTTTTAATCTTAATTTAAATTGCTTCTAAATAAAGTTAGGTTTATTAATTATAGTACTTAGTGTGAGTTGAATACAATCCCTGGGTTCGACATTATTTCACTATTCCTTACTAAAACTTGACACCGTACACTTGCAGTACGATATAAAAAATATCGCAACAATTTTTCATAAAAGTGATATGAAAACTTTCCAAAAATTGATCCTTAAGGAGTGCCTTTAGGGCACTCGTTAGCATTACCCAATAATAAATAATCAATAAAAATCCCAAGAGAATAAAAATATGTAAATAGCTAATTAAACATGTTCGGGATAGATTACAACCTTATATTTAATGAATTAGCTAGTAATAATATTCAATAAAAATAAGCTAATCATTAATATAAGATAAAGAACGTAAAAAAAGATAAAGTTATAGAGAAAATGGAAGAAATAAACTCTTATTTGCAGTTTTCACCTTCAAACTCCAATTCCGGATGATTCACTTGTTCTTACCTTGTTATAAGTGTTCTTCTATGCTTTTGGAGGTTCTAAAATATGTTATGAGGCTTTTCTTAGGTTTTGGGACGAATCGGTGCTTATATAGGAGGTTCAGAGAGTATTTATTACTTAAAAATTGAGTTTTAGGCGCATTTAGGAAAAATCTTGGTGCATCGCGACGCTCAATGAGTAGCATCACGACACACCAAATTGATCGATTCTCTGGTCACAATTTGCTCATGCACGCGTCAGAGCGCGAGTAGCGCATCAGGACACGTTTTTTGACTCCGAAATAAACTCTGATTTGCTCTGTATCTTGTGGTTCTCATCCCTAGTTAAATTCGTTGAATCATAATATTAATTTTGACTTGCAAAACTCACCCAAAACACATCAATACGCTCAAAAAAAATTCAAAATCACCAACAAAATTTTAAAATAAAAAGACCTGAAATATGTGTATTTTAACTGCTCCATCAGCTATCACACCAAGAACTATTCCTAGTCGTCTACTCATTTTGTTTTCGTAGAAATCATAGATAATAATTACTCAACCAATTGAGCACAAGTCAATGAAGGTGAGTTCTTGACGTTTACAACGATCATAGGAGAGAGTGTGAGAGACAGAGAGCCACAAGAACATGGCTTGCTTGCGGCAAAATAATACTAAATTGTTACATCATAATATATGCTAGAGTTGTTTAGGATACTAAATCTCACATGAGTTAAATAAAATAAAATAATATAAATTTATAAACATCCTCTTCTTACAAATTAATTCTTAAGAATAACATATGTGTTTGTAATAATTGATATCAGAGTATATACCATTATGAATGTGAGATCGGACGCACCATACCGAATATAAGATTAATATATGTGCGGCTTCCTTCGACGGACGACATAGGGAAAATTCTTTACAAGCCGGCTTACAAGTTTATTTTAAGGATGAACAATATTAATGAAAATATAAGTATGTAGAACCCTCTATTTTCAATAGGATTTTTAAGGATGAGTTATATTAATAGGTTTATAAAATTATTATATTAATAAACAGAATTTATATTAATTATGAAATTTTAGCATAGGTCCGCCAAATTCTTATTATATATGTTGTTTATATATATATAGTGAGATTCGCTTCAACTTTTTAAGAAAATCAACTTACACATCTTGGACTGTTTGGTTGCCATTCTAATAAATACAGTTCTTTCTTTTGAGCTGTCTTTCGATGTAGCCCCATGAATGGTATAAAATGCTCACATGCCAAATCAAAAATTGTGGGACTCTGGACTATTTATATCCAACTTCTCTTTTTCTTGCATAGTAGTAATGTGATATTTTGTGTTCGCACATAAGAAATTAATATTTTTTTTATTTTATTTTTTGCATGGTTTGACCTTAAAAGTTAAACCTCAATCAAATGTCATATTTTATTCTTATATTTGTCGGCCACATAACCCATAAACATTTTTTGTTCGCTCCAAAAGGTACTATGTGCAAAGGAACGAATTCTTAACGTAATGTAAATTACAGGTATACTTCTAATTAAATGATTATAAAAAAATTTGAGTTCTCTAGAGTCTGATTTTAGGAGAATACTAATAAAGACAAGTGACAAAAGAAAATGAAATACACTGGAAAGAAAATATTGTACGTAATGGAATTAAATATATTCTAAATATTACATAGAAAAATGTTGAAAACTTTTTAAGATTAAACTACTGTGCTAACATAATTGAAATATGCTTCGTTGATTTTGTGATTGATGTTGCTCCTATGGGTTCTAAATATAACTCATCAACATCTTATGTTCCACTTTGTCGATACTTTAGAAAGCGCGTGTTTTCTGAAGGAATGGTTCTGACTGTAAGTGGCTTCTTCTCATGGGCTTAATAATTTTATGATTAATTTGTAAATTCCTGTTTAATTTATAATTCCGTGACTAATTTAAAGAATTGACTTTTAAGGAGGAAATAGAGATCTTGAGATATTTTAATTAGGCTTAGCTTGATTTTAGAGAAAACGTCATATAGAATCATTAATTGTTGTGATAAGTAATATTGTTTATCGCAAAAAAAAAATAATAATAAATAAATAATCAATAAACAATTTAGTTGAACAAAAGATAATTTATGTTGAACTTTATTGGAGGAGAACTTATTTAATCACACAAACTTCACAATAAATGGTCATGTATTTCGGCAAACACCGAACTCTATTACTGCCATCAATAATTAAATGCTCATCATTAAGCATCTCACATTTATTATATCTTCACTTATTAAATTGACTAATATTCAAGGATAATGATACATACACAAATGAATTATAAAGATCTAATCATAGATATAACAAATGTGGTTGTATCTGTGTAATCTATCTTATGTATTATTTTCTGAAAAGATTCAGCCATAAATATTATTAAAACAACGTTATTTTAATGTATAAATGATTAGATTTGTATAATTTATCTGTGTGTATATCATTTTCAAACATTCAAGAAAGTGATCTTACAAATACACAAAATCCTAAAATTGCCCTTTACCATGGAACTTATAACATTGTCCAATAATATGTTTAAATGTAGATAATTGTATTTTTCCATACTAAAATTAATAAAAATGTAAGGGGGGAAAAGCTAAGCTCGTCGAGCTAGCTTGTAACGTGGAGCCATGCAATGCATAAATGAAAACCGAACCAAAATAATAATAAGGGTCATGTTCAATTTAAAGGGGTACGTGGCTACTCCATGTGGATGACAGCTAATATGAATCCACCAAGCAAGGATTGACACACTTAGCCGGAAAATGATAGCTTGGTAATAAGATAAAAAAAAGAAAGAGACTTTTAGTGAGAGAGATAGAGAGATGTTATAATAGACGTCGATTGTGCAATTAAATTCTGGGAAATTATCATTGTGGATCTGATAATTTTCTAATATTCGAAAAAATACTTAATTTTAAGAAAATATCATTTATATACTTAAATTATTAAAAAATATTAATTATCATCCAAAATTTATCGGATATTCGAAAAATATCCAATTTTTTTAAGTATTTTAGAAAGTAATATTTATTTTTTAGATCTTTAGATGTACATACATTATTTTCTTATAATTATGTATTTTTTCGAATATCGGACAATTTTCAAATAAACATATATGATAATTTATCTAAAATTAGAATTAGAATTGTAACACATTAATCTCCATGCCAAAGAAAGGGTACACGTCGCCTTAGTGATATACATAGGACGGCACCGAATCATTTTGACTTGCTTTGTTTCTGACCCTTGAAGCTTGGCTATTTATACAAGTACGTTCTCATACGGACCCTACATCCCTCTTTGCTGCAAATACAAATCCCCTCTCTTAAAATTAATTTTAAAGAAACTAATTACGTACTAGCTCAAACACGATGGGTAGAGCACCGTGCTGTGATAAAAATGGGCTGAAAAAAGGTCCATGGACTCCGGAGGAAGATCAGAAGCTGATAGATTATATTCAAAAACATGGCTATGGGAATTGGAGAACACTTCCAAAGAATGCCGGTAATGTGTTTTTATTAATTCTTCTCTTTGCAATGAGTCTTTAAAAGTTTTTAATGATGTTCAACTTTTGATTTTCTTTTTTCTTTTTTCTTTTTTGTGGACTTTTGTTGTTTTGAACTTTTAGGTCTCCAAAGGTGCGGAAAGAGTTGCCGTCTCCGTTGGACTAACTATTTGCGACCCGATATCAAGAGAGGGAGATTTTCGTTTGATGAAGAAGAGACAATTATTCAGCTACATAGTCTTTTGGGGAACAAGTAAGTCTTTAATTAATATATGCATACAATTTTTAATGATTAAAAAAAAAGAGAGAGAGAATGATCCCGCGCAAGAAGCTGATTAAATTATTGTTTGTTTGTTTGATTATAGGTGGTCTGCAATTGCTGCTCGTTTGCCTGGAAGAACAGACAATGAAATCAAGAACTACTGGAACACTCACATTAGAAAAAGGCTTCTTCGAATGGGAATTGATCCAGTTACTCACAGTCCTCGCCTTGATCTTCTTGACCTATCTTCGATCCTTAGTTCATCTCAAATGAACATTTCGAGGCTACTCGGGGTCCAGTCATTAGTTAATAACCCAGAGCTCATAAGACTAGCCACTTCTCTTATGTCTGCTCAACGTGAAAACCAAAATTTTCTTTTTCAAAATGTTCAAGAAAGCCAACTTTGCAATCCTCAAAGCCAATACCAACAATTAGTCCAACCTGATAGTAACGATCTTCAAATCCCATTTCAAGAAATTCCGGCTTGCACCACATTGACCACAACGACAACTACTAGTGATCAATCACAGTTAATGAACCCTAATGTAGAGCAATTCCCAACAAATTTTACAAACTTCATTATTGGAAACCAAAATTGTCACCAAAGTGAGTGGCAAAGCAATACTGGGATGCCCTCAAACTTGACTGAAGATAATTATGTGCCTGTACCTTCAACCTACAGTTACTATGGTTCTGATCAAACGGCCATGCATCCTTCATCAGAAACTTCGAACTTCCAATCAAACAACAGTAACCAGAATTTCAACTTCCCGTCAGTTTTATCGACACCGTCATCAAGTCCAACGCCATTGAATTCAAATTCAACATATATCAGCACCGAAGATGAGATGGAAAGTTACTGCAGCAATATGTTGAAGTTCGAAATCCCAGATATTTTGGATGTTAATGAATTTATGTAATTTCAATGAGAAACTAATCCATTTTTTTTTTGTTACTTTCAATTATCTGGGCTTCGGATTCGGTGGTGTGGATACGTGTCAAATTATCTAATATAATTTCTTCTATTTTTCTCAAGCCATCAGGAAGCAAGATCCTGTACTTCTTTTTTTCATTTGTTAATGAAATGTTTCCATTATTAATTGATATGTCATTATTATTATTTTTTTAATCATTTCTTAGATCTCCTCAGCTTAATTTTCAATTAAATATCCAACAGTGTGTTGAATTTACGTAAAATGGACAGACGAGCAATCGCCAATTATATGATTGACATGATCTTGTCCTAATGTC
>SKCR01005305.1:0-26038 GCA_019454045.1 Zanthoxylum bungeanum | reverse complement strand
AAAGTTGGTATATGTTGGGAACACAGAAATCTGGGCGACGCATGCTGTCCCGGGCTCGCGGCCGGTCGGGAGTACGGAGTAGCCACGGGGGACTAAACCGGAGAATAATGGAGTCGCCACCCGGTGTGAACCGGGAAAATGAGATTTAAGGCCGCACTCACCCCTCGCAAGGGAAGACCTCAAACCGTTGGGTTCGGAATGGTCCCTTACTCATGCCATTTGTAATGAAAGGATTTACATAATAATTTAATCAGGCTTAAGTAACACTTATTCCTAAGAATATCATGCTTCTATATTCACGGGTACAAAATAACACTTATACATACATTTCGCATATATCTCATATCTAAGAACACATGCTTGAAAATACCTCAAAGTAACAATGAACATACAACTTCATTCAGCATATCATATTCATGAAAAACACAGCATACATAATAATCGCGCAAGCATACATGTGAGCACTTTTCCAAGTGATACGTGGAATTGTATCCCAAGTACAGACCGCATTACCGTCCATTCGGAATCGGCTACGGAATTTATGTCTGGGTTTCCATCCGATATATCACAAGAAATAATACTCCAAAGTCATCATGGCATAGGTATATGAATCGTAATGCGTTAAATCAAGACTAAAGCAATGACGCAACTAATGGAATAAACATGCTTTTCATTATTATGTGCACAAGATAAGAATGACTATGTGTGGTTCCATAAGAAATCACATAAGAAACAATTATACATGGCATGTGATGAATATGTCTCAGTTCAGTGTGTTCGCGTTCGTGTAGCGTTCGTAAACGCGTTCGAACGGAAATGAAACAGAATGCTCGCGTTTGTGTGGCGTTTGATAACGCGTTCGAACGGAAATGAAACATAATGCTCACGTTCGTATGGCGTTTGTTAACGCGTTCAACGTAAATGAAACAGAATGCTCACGTTCGTATGGCGTTCGTGAACGCGTTCGAACGGAAATGAGACCTGATGCATGATAAGGCAAAATGCATACGCGTTCGAGTTGCGTTCGTAGACGCGTTCGAACGGGGACAGATCTGATGCATGAAATGGGACGCAATAAATAAATGGTGAATAGTACAATGCGAGGCGCGGCAAAGCATCGTGGTAAAGGGCTTTAACCCTTCCCCATAGGGGATCTTTCATTCCACTTACTAAGCCATGCGCTCGATCGCATCATGCATACAAACATAAAGACAATCATATCAAAACCAAGTATGCCCGATTGAACACATCTTACATCCAATCCGAACACGCATCAACCGCGCGGCAAAACATCGTGGTAAAGGGTTTTAACCCCTCCCCATAAGGGATCTTTCATTCCACTTACTAAGCCTATGCGCTTGATTGAACCATGCATAAAAAGATAAAGACAATAATATCAAACTAAGTATGCCCGATTGAACGTATCTTGCATCCAACCGAACACACATCAACCGGCGTGGCGAAGTAGTATCACAAATGTGGCCTTTTAGGCTCTTCGTCTCTCAAATAGAGGACCTTTGGACTAACTCACTAAGCCCATGCGCTCGATTGAATCATGCATAAATAAACAACATACAGAATTCAAGTGACGAAAAAATAAACAAACCAAAGAAACACAAGGCAAAAGATAGTGCCGTTTACTCAAGCGGTACGTGGAGTTGTGTCCCGAGTACAGATCATATTTCCGTCCATTCGGAATCGGCTATGAAATTTATTTCTGGGTTTCCATCCGATATACCGCGAGAGTTAACACATTTCTCATTCATCCAATACCCACAACACACATCATACACAAACAAGATTCAATGAATAAGTAAAATATAATCAAAATAAATAACAAAAATCACGTAGAGATGAGTGTGAAAAGTACCCTCAGGTCTAACCTTTTAAGCCGTCTCTCGGACTCGCGTTTCACGAAGATCGAAAGGGGTAAAGCTCTGCAACTTTTCTGGTTCACTGGTTTGCCTTTCCCTTCGCTGTTTTGCCACTCAAGTTACTGTTTCGAGTCCGTTTTGCTGCTGTTTCCTTGTGGTTTCGCTGCCGTTTCCTCTGTATCTCTTGCTTACTGTTTTTGGGTGTGTTCTTCCTGTAATTTTCCTGTGTGTTTTGTATCTTATGTGTATGAGCTAGCTAGCTAGCCTTGAGAAGGTTGGTGAAGGGTTCTTTTTATAGGCAAATGGTTAGGCTTGACAAGGAAAGGGATTTGGCTAATTAAAGAGGGATTTGATTTGGTGTTGGATAAGGGAAGTCAAAGATTGAGGGGGGGACAAATCTTGGCTAGATAGGGAAGGTTGAATATTTAATTTATGTTGATTAGGCATACAATATTTTAAGTTTGGGAATAATATATTGGTTGATTGATTTTAACTTGGTGTGATTATATTTGATTGGTTTAGATTAGGTATGATTATATTTTATGTTTTATTTAATTGGTATGTGATTTTTAGATTTGTTTTGATTTCACCATGTGTTAAATATGTGTTTTAAGTGGGCTTGGGCGTGTGGGCCAAGGCTTGGGCGAATTGGGCTTGATGTGAGGCTAGCAGCAAAACCAGAATTACCGACACCGTTCGAACGCCTCCTCGAACGCGGCACGAACGCCTGCAATCTGTTTACCGTTCGAACGCATACACGAACGCAACACGAACGAAAACAGTGAACCTTGTTTATTCTGAATTTCCCCTTCCGATGTCCGTTTTCCGTGACCTCCGTGACTTAAAAGGTAGTGTCTCCAAAATGAGACTCATCATAGGGACTTATGTGTAAAAATGCAGTGCCTACAGTCGCCCCCACTTTGATGGGACTTGTGTAATGTGCAACAGTGACAATCCTATCAAAGTTATGCAATGCATTTTAACTTACCTGGCTCGCCAACTGCCACTTGACTTTCCACGTGTTGAGTTGATTTAGGTGGTGAGGTGCTGCGACCCCTGGTTCATTCCCGAACCGTGTTGTGATGTGGTCCATTCCCGAACCGTTGCCGTAAGGTGGTCCATTCCCGAACCGTTACTGTGAGTTGGTACCGTTACTGTGAGGTGTTCATTCCCGAACTGCTATCGTGAGGTGGTCCATTCCCGAACCGTTACTGTGAGGTGTCCATTCCCGAACTGTTACCGTAAGGTGGTCCATTCCCAAACCGTTACTGTGAGGTGTTACTATAAGGTGGTCCATTCCCGAACCGTTACTGTGAGATGTCCATTCCCGAACTGTTATTGTGAGGTGGTCATTCCCAAACTGTTATCGTGAGGTGGTCCATTCCCGAACCATTACTGTGAGGTGTCCATTCCCGAACTGTTACGGTAAGGTGGTCCATTCCCGAACCGTTACTGTGAGGTGTTACTGTAAGGTGTTCATTCCCGAACTGTTATCGTGAGGCGGTCCATTCCCAAAATGTTACTGTGAGGTGTCCATTCCCGAACTGTTACTGTAAGGTGGTCCATTCCCGAACCGTTACTGTGAGGTGGTTCATTCCCGAACCGTGCTTCCATTCTTGGATGATTCCCCCCGGCTTGTTCATTCCGGAACTGTATTTCCATTCTGGAGTGCCATTCCGGCTTGTTCATTCTCGAACTGTGTTTCCATTCTTGGAGTGCCATTCCCGGCTTGTTCATTCTCGAACTGTGTTTCCATTCTTGGAGTGCCATTCCCGGCTTGTTCATTCTCGAACTGTGTTTCCATTCTTGGAGCGCCATTCCCGGCTTGTTCATTCTCGAACTGTGTTTCCATTCTTGGAGCGCCATTCCCGACTTGTTCATTCTCGAACTGTGTTTCCATTCTTGGAGTGCCATTCCCGGCTTTCATTCTCGAACTGTGTTTCCATTCTGGAGTGCTATTCCCGGCTAAACTGATACTGATGCTGGTGTGGGCCTGGCCCCTGAACTGATACCGATGTGGGTCTCGGCCCTGGGACTCACCCCCAAACTGATACTAATGTAGGCCTCGGCCATGGACTCGTCCCCAAACTAATGCTGATGTGGGCCTCGGCCCTAACTGCTACTGATATGGGCCTCGCCCCCAGACTGATACTGACACGGGCCTCGCCCCCAACTGCTATTGATATGGGCCTCGCCCTCAGACTGATACTGCTGATATGGGCCTCGCCCATGTGATTCATTCCTGAAGACCGTGACATTGTACTGTTACTGCTTACTGCTTCTGTTGGCTTGCATTCGTCGCTTTTTTTTTCTCCTTCGAAACCTGTTATTACAAAATAGAACAAACACGAAAGGATGCAAAATGCGTTACGTGTATGCATGTATGAATGTTCCTATCCCATCGGGTTAGGTCTTCCTTCAATTCTCTTGGTGACTGCTTAGCTTTCTCTTCCTCAGACAAGTTACTTCTTCAATCTGTCTACGTTGATCGGCTCGGCGAACTAATTCCCTTCCAAGTCTGATATTTTCACTGGCTCTATTTCCCAATTTCTGAATGTCTATCTTATCTTTTCTGTTTGCTTATTTCGAAGGTTCCCCGTGTTCATTACTGGATTCCATAGTACCAAGGTTGAATACTTTTCTCAAATATACTAATATTGCAGAAGAGTTTCAGCGAAATGAACGTCTTTATTATTGTTGAGGAAAAGAGTTCGAACAAGTAACAAAATCAATGTCATTTAAAAAAACTGGATCAAATAGACTAGGAGGAACGGCTTCATCATCCGCAGCAATGCCTTCTTCCTCGGCCTATGGTTCTTCACTGTCATCCATGTAAGAAGCTTGGTGGTTGAGGGTTTCTTTTCATGGGTTGGGTATTTTATGGGAATCTATGAGATCTTGAATTTCATGCCTGAGGCGGGTGCAGTTGTCGGTGTCATGGCCATGTAGCTGGTGGAAGTGACAATAAAGGTTCACATTTATGTGTGGTGGTGGGGGTGCGGAAGTGGCTTGCCTTCTAAGGGTTTCAAGATTCCTTGACCCTGTAACTCTTCAAATACCTTCGACAAAGGCCTACCAAGGTTGGAGAATTGCCGGTTCCTGATGGCAGCAACCTCGACAGTAGCGGGCTTAGTCTCAGAATAACCCCCCAAAAGTCCGCCTATTCTGGCCATATGACTTTCTGTTTTCAGCCTCCTCTTCCTCAATATCCATGACAGTTTCCCTCAACTGTCGAAAATCAGCAATCATCGAGGTCATCCTCCTCAGCTTACTATAAATAGAGGGCTTGGTGCCCTTGATGATCATTTTGATTTGGTCCTTCTCAGAGGGCCGAGTCTGCATTTTCAGAAGCTGGCTTCTCCAGCGGTCTACATACTCCTTGAAGTTTTCTTCCGGCTTCTGCTTAGTGTTCTCCAAATCACGGAGTGACAAGTCAATTTCTAAGTCTGTAACATACTGCTTCAGAAAAGCATCAGCTAGTTCCTTCCAATCTTCCTTAACCTTCTTCTCAAGGCTATGATACCAAACCACAGGTGCCCCCTCGAGTGACATCCCAAACATCTTTTGGACTTGGCGCTGTGATAGGCCCATTGAACTCATGACTGAGACATATTGCTGCAGGTGGACTCTCGGGTCTCCATTCCCATTAAACTTGGCCATGTCGGGCAATTTAAACTGAGCTGGCAGCTGTTCTCGAAACGACGTCATTGCCTCATAATCTAACAAATCCTCATTCTTACCCCTCATTTTGCGGGTAACTGTTTCAACCTGATCCCGAAGCTTCTGTAACTCTGCCTGAGACCGATACTCTGTCTGCTGCATACTCTGCCATATCATCATCAAACGGGGGTATCATCCCCCAACCCATTCGAAGGCTCATCACGCCTCACATCTCATTCTCAGAATTTTCCCCAGCACGAGGTACAGCCATATTTGTCATGGCAGTAGTCAAGGCTTGCAACTGTTCAGTAATCTTGGCGAAACCATTTTCCAACTGATCTATCCGGGATACCTCAATATCTGATTCACTCATGTCTGTTCTCAGTATTTTGGTGAGTCTTCCCTTTTTTCTAACCCAAAGGGTATCTATGATGGCCTTTAAGACAAAAGGGGTTAACATGGTGCATGTATGCATGAGGTGCATGTGATGCATGTAATATATAGAACATACTAAATCGATTAAATTTTTAAACAAATCGGCCCATTATCATTTTAGAAGCCTTTGGGCTAAATGTCATAGGAGTGAACTCGTCCCAGTTTAAATGGCCCAACGAGTACACATCTCATGGCAATGAGCCCAACTAAATCCAAATGGTAATGTTCCGAACATAAGCACAAAGAAAGATAATGCAATATACAACAATAATTTCTACAGAATGGCCCATCAACATTTCAGAAGCTTTTGGCCTAATAGTCATAAGGTGCGAACTTGCCCTTGCCCCAGTTTAAATGGCCCAGCAAGCCCGCATTTCTGACAATAGTCCAACTGCATCCAAATGAGGATGGTCCACAAGCACATATTCAAGGAAATAATTTTTACTTTAGCCAACCCGGTCTATGGGTGGGTTAGCAAGAGTATAGACAAAGGCTCTCACCGGCGAAGGATGGCCCACAACTAGGTCTCCCCACTCAAGGGTTCGAGCAACCAAGTGAGCGCACCCTTTTTTATACACTAAGGTACGTGCCAATGAGCTATGGTGTGTGACGGACTGTCAAATGGATTTCCCGTTGTAGATCCCCCAGAGGGAAGGTGGAGCGAGGCTCACTTAAATACCCAAGCCTCTTAGGCTCTTATCGCTTGTTGTCAGGAATAAACAACGAGTCCTCCAAATTAGTCCATCACAATAGGCTACGAGTAGATGGCTATCTAGGTGCCTTCACAACTTTTTCTTCTAGAAAGGTAGTGAATGAAGGAAGACACCAACCATTACCTAGCCTTAAAATGCCTTTGATTAAACCCTTACTTTATCCACTATAGACACGGTCAATTAAAACATAAATCCAAACATCACAAGACAATATTTCGGGGCCGATTCTCTATCCCCAGTGGAGTCGCCAGACTGTGGGACACAGAAATCTGGGCGACGCATGCTGTCCCGGGCTCGCGGCCCGGTCGGGAGTACGGAGTAGCCACGGGGGACTAAACGGAGATAATGGAGTCGCCACCCGCCACCCGTGTGAACCGGGAAAATGAGATTTAAGCCGCACTCACCTCCCCCTCGCAAGGGAAGACCTCAAACCGTTGGGTTCGGAATGGTCCCTTACTCATGCCATTTGTAATGAAAGGATTTACATAATATTTAATCAGGCTTAAGTAACACTTATTCCTAAGAATATCATGCTTCTATATTCACGGGTACAAAATAACACTTAACATACATTTCGCATATATCTCATATCTAAGAACACATGCCTGAAAATACCTCAAAGTAACAATGAACATACAACTTCATTCAGCATATCATATTCATGAAAAACACAAGCAAACCAGTGAACTTGAATTGTTCCCAAGTACACAAGACCCATTACCGTCCATTCGGAATCGGCTACGGAATTTATGTCTGGGTTTCCATCCGATATATCACAAGAAATAATACTCCAAAGTCATCATGGCATAGGTATATGAATCGTAATGCGTTAAATCAAGACTAAGGCAATGACGCAACTAATGGAATAAACATGCTTTTCATTATTATGTGCACAAAAGATAAGAATGACTATGTGTGGTTCCATAAGAAATCACCTAAGAAACAATTATACATGGCATGTGATGAATATGTCTCAGTTCAGTGTGTTCGCGTTCGTGTAGTGTTCGTAAACGCGTTCGAACGGAAATGAAACAGAATGCTCGCGTTCGTGTGGCGTTTGTTAACGCGTTCGAACGGAAATGAAAACAGAATGCTCACGTTCGTATGGCGTTTGTTAACGCGTTCGAACGTAAATGAAACAGAATGCTCACGTTCGTATGGCGTTCGTGAACGCGTTCGAACGGAAATGAGACCTGATGCATGATAAGGCAAAATACATACGCGTTCGAGTTGCGTTCGTAGACGCGTTCGAACGGGGACAGATCTGATGCATGAATGGGACGCAATAATAAATGGTGAATAGTACAATGCGAGGCGCGGCAAAGCATCGTGGTAAGGGCTTTAACCCTTCCCATAGGGGATCTTTCATTCCACTTACTAAGCCCATGCGCTCGATCGCATCATGCATACAAACATAAAGACAATCATATCAAAACCAAGTATGCCCGATTGAACACATCTTACATCCAATCCGAACACGCATCACCGGCGCGGCAAAGCATCGTGGTAAAGGGTTTTAAACCCCTCCCATAAGGGATCTTTCATTCCACTTACTAAGCCATGCAATTGATTGAACCATGCATAAAAAGATAAAGACAATAATATCAAACTAAGTATGCCCGATTGAACGTATCTTGCATCCAACCAAACACACATCAACCGGCGCGGGCGAAGTAGTATCACAAAGGTGGCCTTTTAGGCTCTTCGTCTCTCAAATAGAGGACCTTTGGACTAACTCACTAAGCCCATGCGCTCGATTGAATCATGCATAAATAAACAACATACAGAATTCAAGTGACGAAAAATAAACAAACCAAAGCAACACAAGGCAAAAGATAGTGCCGTTTACTCAAGCGTACGTGGAGTTGTGTCCCGAGTACAGATCATATTACCGTCCATTCGGAATCGGCTATGAAATTTATGTCCGGGTTTCCATCTGATATACCGCGAGAGTTAACACATTTCTCATTCATCCAATACCCACAACACCATCATAAACAAACAAGATTCAATGAATAAGTAAAATATAATCAAAATAAATAACAAATCACGTAGAGATGAGTGTGAAAAGTACCCTCAGGTCTAACCTTTTAAGCCGTCTCTCGGACTCGCGTTTCACGAAGATCGAAAGGGGTAAAGCTCCGCAACTTTCTGGTTCACTGGTTTGCCTTTCCCTTCGCTGTTTTGCCGCTCAAGCTACTGTTTCGAGTCCGTTTTGCTGCTGTTTCCTTGTGGTTTCGCTGCCGTTTCCTCTGTATCTCTTGCTTACTGTTTTTGGGTGTGTTCTTCCTGTAATTTTCCTGTGTGTCTGTATCTTATGTGTATGAGCTAGCTAGCTAGCCTTGAGAAGGTTGGTGAAGGGTTCTTTTTATATGCAAAGGGTTAGGCTTGACAAGGAAAGGGATTTGGCTAATTGAAGAGGGATTGATTTGGTGTTGGATAAGGGAAGTCAAAGATTGAGGGGGGGACAAATCTTGGCTAGATAGGAAGGTTGAATATTTAGTTTATGTTGATTAGGCATACAATATTTAAGTTTGGGAATATATATTGGTTGATTGATTTTAACTTGATATGATTATATTTGATTGGTTTAGATTAGTTATGATTATATTTTATGTTTTATTTAATTGGTATATGATTTTTAGATTTGTTTTGATTTCACCATGTGTTAAATATGTGTTTTAAGTGGGCTTGGGCGTGTGGGCCAAGGCTTGGGCGAATTGGGCTTGATGTGAGGCTAGCAGCAAAACCAAAATTACGACAACACCGTTCGAACGCCTCCTCGAACGCGGCACGAACGCCTGCAATCTGTTTACCGTTCGAACGCATACACGAACGCAGCACGAATGAAAACAGTGAACCTTGTTTATTCTGAATTTCCCCTCCGATGTCCGTTTTTCGTGACCTCCGTGACTTAAAAGGTAGTGTCTCCAAAATGGACTCATCATAGGGACTTATGTGTAAAAATGCAGTGCCTACAATATGTCAACAACAAATCAAGCTTGAGTGAGGAATAAGTCATCACCAAAAATCATAACTAACTTTCATCACTATAAGGTGACAGAATGACTAGTGATGTGACATGTGATGTGACATGTGGGCCCCACTTTATTCAAAATCCGAGTGGGCCCGCAACACATCCTGGGCTCGGGTTCGCTAATTCCGAATTAACGAATTTTCCGTTGCGACGTAATTAAATCAAATTTAATTAAATAATTATGCCAAGCAAAATTACTATTCACGTCGCTTGCGAATTAATTCTAAATTAATTCATTTGCCCGAATTAAAATCCAATTTTAATTCCGCGTTGAAATCTAATTTCGTTTAATATATCGAATATATTATTTTATCGATTAATTCCAAATTAATCGTTCTCTCTCTTCAAATAGTATTTTATCCTAGATAAAATCTCTCCGTAATTAATCTTAGATTAATTATGTTCGAATCAAACGTCATCAGTGAATCTTCGGGAAATGACCCATGAGATCCCTGGATATGTTGGCAGTAAATCTGGTCGTTCGGACTATCCAAACACGTACATACCTTGTACTACGTTTTTACCGATTTACGAGACATGATTGGCTTCTAGCAAAGCACCGTGCCTACCTAATTCTCCAGAAATATTCTTAATGGAATATATAATCTTTGTCAGGCGTAGTATACGTAGTATTGCGTATTGCGATCTAGTATCGGATGTCACATGCAAGGCCCAGGGTGGAATAATGTCTGCCCCGTACGAAGCACATATTGATTACAAGCAACTAGTCTCTTTAATCGGATAATCATGACCATTTCATATTATCCCGATGGTTGCAACCATTTAGAGTACCAGTTCTGTATCTGCGTGCGTCCATCATCTCCATATGACTGAAGTGATACTTCCGTCTTGACATCACACCCAATACACTACGATTCTCAATAAACCCAGAAGAGGCGTACACAGAACCTGTTAAAGTCCTGGACGACCAAAACCAAAGCGTATTGATTGTTGCAAGTACTAGCGATGCAAGTCTCAGGTTAAGACCAAATACACCTACCCTGATGCAGATTCCCATAGACACATAGTCATACTACCAATGGGATTCCGCGGGGTCTATCCAGAGAGAAGCTGTTTTCGTACCATCGGTAAACACAACCTCCTATCACACTTGCATAAGTATCCAATACTTAAATATATGAGAACTATGCTGTTACGCTTCCATAACACGCACAAGTGCAATACTAGTCTATTCCGCATTGTCGATGTCCAATCTCGATAATACTACGACTAGGGATTCGTATCTTATAACCCGGAACTAATCATAAGGACTTTTATCATTTATATATTTAAGTAACCAAATTATAAAATGATAAAATGCAATTTTCATTGCTACATAGTTAATTTGTACAAAAACCACAATGTCTTTTACAAATAGTGACGCTATGGGTCATAATTGTCTAACAATCTCCCACTTGGCCTATAGCCAGTCACTCAAGCATCTAATACCTGAACTATATACTTATCGCTCAAACTTTTGCTGAGGAATAGCTTTCGTCAGCAGATCTGCAATGTTGTCCTTTGATGCGACCTTCTCGATCTTCACATAGCCACGATGTATGATCTCACGAATCAGATGAAAACGTCGAAGAACATGCTTGGATCGTTGATGAGACCGCGGTTCCTTAGCCTGTGCTATAGCCTCGTTATTGTCACAATACAATGGAACGGGCTCAGCTGCTAACGGAACTACTTCTAATCCAATTAGGAATTTACGGATCCAAACTGCCTCTTTTGCTGCTTCAGCTACAGCAATATACTTCGCTTCTGTTGTTGAATCGGCAACAATCTCTTGCTTGGAAGATTTCCAGCTTACTGCTCCGTTATTCTAACAAAATATATACCCGGATTGTGACTTACATTCATCTTTATCGGTTTGGAAACTTGCGTCGGTATACCCAGTTACCTCAAATTCTCAATCTCCATAGATTAAGAAAGCATCCTTAGTTCGGCTAAGATACTTAAGGATATTCTTAACTGCCATCCAGTGACCATCACCTGGATCGGCCTGATAGCGACTACACATGCTCAAAGCATATGAGACATCAGGTCGCGTACATATCATGGCATACATGATCGATCCGACTGCCGAGGCGAACAAGATCCGACTCATGATGTCTCTCTCATCTTGAGTTTTAGGACACATGTCCTTAGACGCCATGTGACACTGGCAACAGTCCCTTTTTGGACAGATCCATGTTGAATCTCTTCAACACTTTGTCAATATACGTGCTCTGGGAGAGTCCAAGCAGCTTTCTAGATCTATCCCGGTAGATCTTTATTCCTAGAATAAAGGCTGTTTCTCCCAGATCCTTCATGGAGAATTTTAATGAAAGCCAAGCTTTCACCGACGTTAACATGGGAATGTCATTACCAATAAGCAATACATCATCAACATAAAGGACAATGAATGTTAGTGCGCTCCCACTAACCTTCTTATATACACAAGGATCATCCTCGTTTTGAACAAAATCATATTCTTTTATGATCTCATCAAAACATTGGTTCCAAGAACGCGATGCTTGCTTCAATCCATAAATGGATCGATTTAACTTACAAACCTTGTTTGCAAGTCTTGGTACGACAAAACCGTCAGGTTGTTGCATATAAACATCCTCCAAAAGGTTTCCGTTAAGGAAAGCGGTTTTGACGTCCATCTGCCATATCTTGTAATCGAATATGTAGCAATAGCAAGCATTATCCGAATGGATTTAATCATGGCAACGAGTGAAAAAGTTTTGTCGTAATCGACACCATGTCGTTGACGATACCCTTTCGCTACAAGCCTAGCTTTGTACGTTTGTATATTGCCATCCATGTCGTTTTCCTTCTTTGAAGACCCATTTGCAACCAATAGGCTTTACGCCTTTCTAGTGCATCAACCAGTGTCCAAACTTGGTTGGTGTACATGGAATCCATTTCGGAATTCATGGCATCTTGCCGTAAACCGGAGTCGATACCTTGTATCACTTCCTCATACGTAGCCGGTTCGTCATCCTCAATAAGATTAATATCCACATGAGGTGAGATCAGAAACCCATACCTCTCAGGTTGTTTTCTGACTCTCTCTGATCTATGCGATCCTTGTGTATTCGAAGATTGTGGTACAGTCTCATCCCTGATGGACTGTTCATGTTCCGTTAAGGATTCTGTCCCAGGACCAGTATCACTCCGATTTTCATCGAGTTCTACTTTCTTCATACTTATCACTGCATTTAGGAATTCCTTCTCAAGGAAAACCGCATGTAGAGCAACAATATTTTGTTCTCTTGTGGGTGATAGAAGTTGGTTTCCCTAGGATATCCTACAAATAGGCATTTATCCGATTTGGGTTCAAGTTTGGTACTTTCCAAACGTTTGACGTATGCCCAGCAACCCCAAATCTTCAGGAATGAGAAACCCGGTTTCTTCCTGTCCATATTCATACGGAGTCTGTTGAACAGACTTTGACAGAACCTTATTCAAAATAAGTATTGCATTGTTCAATGCATATCCCCAGAAGGAAATATGTAGCTCTGTGCGACTCATCATATACCTTACCATGTCTAACAAAGTTTGGTTTATCCGTTCGGACACACCGTTTAATTGTGGTGTTCCGGGAGGAGTCCACTGTGAAAGAATACCATATTCTTTCAAGTAATCGAGAAACTCATTGCTTAAGTATTCACCACCACGGTCCGACCGTAATGTCTTAATACTTTTACCAGTCTGTTTTTCTACTTCGTGTCGAAACTTTTTGAATTTCTCAAAGGTTTCCGACTTGTGTCTCATAAGATACACATAACCATAACGCAATGCATCATACGTAAAGGTTACAAATTATTCATATCCACCTCTAGCCTGGCTAGACATGGGCCCACATACGTCACTATGAACGAGGGCTAACAGTTCGGTGGCACGTGCACCTTTACCGCTAAAAGGTGATTTAGGCATCTTGCCTAATAAACAAGATTTGCAGACGTCATATGAATTTGGATCAAATCCGTCCAAGTACCCACTCTTCGAAAGTGTGGATATACGTGTCTTGTTTATGTGTCCCAGACGACAATGCCATATATAAGTTTCATCTTTGTTACTTACTTTAAGCCTTTTGTTTTTTACAATATATGTTTGAGATTGATTCATATTCAAAATATAAAGACCATTATTTACATCAGCTGTGCAAATTTCCATATCATTTTTATACATAAAACACCCAGTGTTTCTAAATACAAAATTATACCCACATTGGGTTAACATAGATACAGAAATAATATTCCTAGTCAAACTAGGTACATAATAACAGTCTGTAAGTTTAAGTATATGCCCCGAGGGCAGTTCCAAAACAAAAGTGCCAACGCCAAAATAACGACTCGTGTCCCATTTCCAATGTGGAGGTCAATCTCTCATGAGGCCAGTCTCCTGCTAATCTGTAGATCCTGCACATCAGTACATATATGAGTACCAAAACCAGGATCAAAAATCCAATTTTTAAAACTAGTAGTAGACATGTTTATTTCTATAACAAACATACATGAAGCCGATGTCTTGCCCGCTTTGATTTCCTTCATGTGTGCCTTGTACTCGCGGCAGTCACGCTTCCAGTGACCCCGCTGCCGCACTGCAGACATACATCTTGGGATTTGTCCTTACCCTTCCCAGAAGGTTTTGACGATTTGGCCTTACATTTCTTCTTCTTCTTATTCTTCTTCTTCTTTACACCTACAGTCGCCTTGGGCCAAGCCCTCAGAGTCTGAGATGTTGAAGCGAAGTGTGCCTCGCACTTCTTGCCCTTAAAGAGCTCTTTTTCTGCTTCACGCAGAGTGGACATCAACTCTCCAAGAGTTTGGTCTTGGTTCAACATATTGTAGATCATGATGAACCCACTCCAAGTGTCGGGGAGAGATTGTAGGATCAAATCTACTGAAGTCTCAGCCTCTAAGACGATGCCCATCTATCCGAGCTGCTCAATGTCAGCAATCATCTGTGACACATGGTGCTCAACAGACATACCCTCTGACATGCGAGTGCGGAAGAGCTTCTTCTGCAACTCATATCTTTGTGATCTAAGATTAGATCGGTGAAGATCATGCAACTTCGCCATCATCTCATATGGATCCAATCCCTTGTTTTGATGATGGAATTGCGGAGTCATAGCGGCAAACATTACCGATTGAGCAGTCGCGTTGTCATCGCTATGAGTCTTCCAAAGCTCTAGCTCAAGCAACTGATCAGGTCGGGGCTTAGGCCCAAGAGGTCACTCTATGGTGTAGAGTAACTTCTCGGATCCCAAAACAATTCTGAGATTCATATCCCAGTCTTGAAAGTTTGTGCCATTAAAGACATTATCGCCCATGACAATATCCCTAATGCTTAACTTTCCTGTCATCTTAACCGCAATAGTCAACTATTCGATTAACAATGTATGGGTACAGTCTAATTGTTATAAAAAATAATAATATATTAGTCCAACTAATAAAAAATAATTAACGAAATAATTTGAAAGCGCGTAGAGCTAAATATTTGAACGAAATTTCAAATTCAATACTAGCCTCCCACTATTTTTCGGTGAGCCTCTAACCCTCTGTTGAGTACTCGGGAAACCTAGTTTCCTAGTGGGCTAGGATCCCGTTAAATAACACACAACCTTGACTTTGGCCAACAAACTGTATGATATTTAACTAGGTAGATCTCTAAGATCAATTGGATCTCATCCAATTCCTAGATCCGGTAGGTGGACCTCCAAGTCTGAAACATATATACAATATATTGACAATATATATGCCAATATATCCAATATATTTTCCTAACTTTTTTCCTCTGAATCAACTAAGCCTTGGCTTTTGCACAACAAGCTTAATGATTCCAGTTAAGCTGAACCCATTGACTTTGGAAAGCTTCGTAATCGATGTCGATGGACAAGAAGTGATCTTGACTTTGGCAAAAAAATCACAACTTGGACAAGACATACGATATGGAACAAAGTTTTCATGATTCAAACACATCCACGATGGACAAATGTCTTGACTTTGGTCAACAAACCAGTGCCAATCTTGGATCTTGAGTAAGAATCACTCAATGGAAGGAAAACGCTTAATATTTGTTGAGGGTTTTCCGCGTAAATTGGCAACCAATTTATTATCTTTGTTAGGTCTCATCATACACCCTTAAGCATGCATTCTAAAAGCATAATAAGGCGCGAAAATAAATTAATAATGATATGCGGATGGATATCTCACAGATTGTTCTTAGAACATCACTACATTCCTCTCACCGGCTAGCACTATTCTAACTTGTACCCAATTACATAATACAATTAAAGAAGCTTCATTAACATTGAGGGGAATTAGGTGAGAAGAGAATTACAAAGAATCGAGAGATAAGGCTGGACACGCAGGTCCAATTTAATAAATTCTAAATTTACAATAATTTCCAAAATTGCCCTTTCTCTTCTAATATCCATCCGATATACATTATTCATTCAACACATCCATGTATTCACATAAAGCATGTTATTCAATCAATCTAATCCAATTAATTAATCTTTGAATAAAGTGATCATCCAATGTTCAAACAACGATTTGATTTGCGCGAGTCCAACTCGTTAAGAATAAGTACTCAAAGTACGAATTCTTGAATTATATCGAACTACAATTTAAATCTAATTTAATTCGTATTCAATACTAATTCTATATTTAATTCCAAATTAAATAATTACACTTTTAAATGCGCCTTTACGACTTAGATTCCAAATCTAATCTAAATGGGTCTCAAAGCCCAATTAACATCCAATGTCATTTAATTAAAGTCCAATGGACTTTCAATTAATTTCTTAAGGCATGGACTTTGGTCAATATGGGTCAAACCCAAATACCAAAGCACAATCAAGGAATCACCCTATTTGCCAAGAAACCAATTTAGGCCCAATTAAACATTAAAAGGCCCATAGTTATATTTGGACTTAATGGAATGGTTTAGCCCAATTTGATCCAATCCAATTGACCTAAACCAACTTGGCCCAACCAAGGCCATTAGGCCCAAATACAACATTTAAAGCCCAATTCTAAATTAAGCCCAACCAATTAAATTTTAATATTCCAAATATCATGATTTAATTAATTAAAGTGCTTAGCCATGATTAACCATTTAAATTAACATTTCCAAAATACTAATCTAATCAATTAATCATGCTATAATTTGTTCAACACATGTCCAACATTATTGAAACAAAAAATCATCTCATCTCATGCTTCTCAAGGTCACGACATTGTAGGGTTTTTTATATTCGATTCTGATTTCAATCCAATTGAATCTCAAATCAATATATCAATGTCTTTCAACTCATCTAATGATAAAAAAAAAAAAAAAAAATACCATGACTTAAGGTCTATATCACATTCGGCCAACATGCAAAAAATTGGGGGAAATTAATCCAATTAAATTTTTCTTCAAATTGATCATGCATAACTCCAGTTATCAACATTCACATTCAAGCATACTTAAACAAATAATTTGATTAAAACATGCTCAAATCAAATTTACCCAAATTTTAGTATATAAACCCTAATCATTTTCATGCTCAAATTATGCTCTGATACCATTATTGGGTTTCTAAGTTGTCCCAAGATCAATTAAAGAAATGAAAACATGTGAATACTCAAATAAGAATTTGCGGAATAATACTTACTTTGATCAGATATTGGATGCGTTGAACACAAAAATTCCTCATTGAAGTTTTCGGCCAAGCTCCTCATTTAGGGATGAAATCCAAGCTCCAAGCTTTTGAGTTGATTCCAAGCTCTTGGGAAAGTTTCCCTAACACCTTTGTTATGATTCATTTGAGTGTGCTAGCACTTAGAAAATTTGCAACAAATTTTCTATCTTCTTCCTCGCAACTCTCGGCAATGAGAGCAAAAGAGAGGGAGAATGTTTTTCTTTTTTGAAATCGTGAATGGGAGAGAGAGGGAGCAAGTTGATTTTGTTGACTTGTATTTTAATTTCAAAAATTAAAATAATGATATACCAAAGTTGGTATATGTCAACAACAAATCAAGCTTGAGTGAGGAATAAGTCATCACCAAAAATCCTCACTAACTTCCATCACTAAAAAGGTGAAAGAATGACTAGTGATGTGACATGTGATGTGACATGTGGGCCCTATTTGATTCAAAATCTGAGTGGGCCCGCAACACATCCCGGGCTCGGGTTCGCTAATTCCGAATTAACAAATTTTCCGTTGTGATTAATTAAATCAAATTTAATTAAATAATTATGCCAAACAAAATTACTATTCACGTCGCTTGCGAATTAATTCTAAATTAATTCGTTTGCCCGAATTAAAATCCAATTTTAATTTCGCGTTGAAATCTAATTTCGTTTAATATATCGAATATATTATTTTATCGATTAATTCCAAATTAATCGTTCTTTCTCTTCAAGTAGTATTTTATCCTAGATAAAATCTCTCCGTAATTAATCCTAGATTAATTATGTTCGAATCATACGTCATCGGTGAATCTTCAGGAAGTGACCCATGAGATCCCTGGATATGTTGGCAGTAAATCCGGTCATCGGACTATCCGAACACGTACGTACCTTGTACTACGTTTTTACCGATTTACGAGACATGGTTGGCTTCTGGCAAAGCACCGTGCCTACCCAATTCTCCAGAAATATTCTTAATGGAATATATAATCTTTGTCAGGCGTAGTATACGTAGTATTGCGTATTGTGATCTAGTATCGGATGTCACATGCAAGGCCTAGGGCTGGAATAGTGTCTGCCCCGTACGAAGCACATATTGGATTACAAGCAACTAGTCTCTTTAATCGGATAATCATGACCATGTCATATTATACCGATGGTTGCAACCATTTAGAGTACCAGTTATGTATCCCTGCGTGATCATCATCTCCATATGACTGAAGTGATACTTCCGTCTTGACATCACACCCAATACACTACGATTCTCAATAAACCCAGAAGAGGCGTACACAGAACCTGTTATAGTCCTGGACGACCAAAACCAAAGCGTATTGATTGTCGCAAGTACTAGTGATGCAAGTCTCAAGTTAAGACCAAATACACCTACCCTGATGCAGATTCCCATAGACACATAGTCATACTACCAATGGGATTCCGCGGGGTCTATCCAGAGCGAAGCTGTTTCCGTACCATCGGTAAACACAACCTCCTATCACACTTGCATAAGTATCCAATACTTAAATATATGAGAACTATGCTGTTACGCTTCAATAACACGCACAAGTGCAATATTAGTCTATTCCGCATTATCGATGTCCAATCTCGATAATACTACGACTAATGATATTTAATGATTAAACCGTTATGGATTGATACTGTCTCATATCTTATAATTCGGAACTAATCATAAGGAATTTTATCATTTATATATTTAAGTAATCAAATTACAAAATGATAAAATGTAATTTTCATTGCTACATAGTTAATTTGTACAAAAACCACAATGTCTTTTACAAATAGTGACGTTATGGGTCATAATTGTCTAACAGTGCTAAGGTATGGAGTATCCAAAGAAATGAGGACTTAAGAGATTCAAGAAACCAAGATAAGGAGGGAAAGCCAAATAATAGAATTGAACTTAGAAATGAAGAATAATAGTGAGAGTACGGTAGGAGTTTAAGAGAGTATGAGCCTTATGAAGGTTCTCAGTAAAAAGTAGTATGACCAATTGTTAGTGTCCTAGACATGCCAAGGATCTCTAAGCGTGATTATTGTGTGAATTAATCAAGAAAGTTGCGGAATACTTACCTTGATTTGGATGAGAAGTTTCAAAAATTTCTTTGAAGATGGAAGTTCCAAGCCATCTTTTAGTGTTTCCAACACTTGGGTGAGTCTCTCTATCACATTGTTTGACTCCTTAATGTGCTAGCATTGATCAATTTTGAGAAACAAAATTCTTCCATAGGAAGCTTGAAACTCTCGGCCATGAGAGAAAATGAGAGAAGAGAAAAAGTTTTTTTCTGCTGTGAATAGTAACCCAAGTCTTACTTCCAAAGTTGACTTGGTTAAAATATTAAGGTTGAGTGTTAGAATTGGTTTGAGTGTTTAATAAGTAAAGCAAGCCTTACTTTCAACAATTCAAATCCATAAAATAAGCCAACCACTTCCATCACATGTCCAACAAGTTGATGTAAGTGAAGTGGGTCCCACAACTTTTAAATTCCAAATTTAAGTTGGTTAACTCAACACGCAACTTCACTCGGGCCCGGGTTCGTTTGATTCCAAACTAAATAAATTTTCCGTTGTGACGTAATTAAATAATAATGCATTTAAAAATTATTACGAAAGTCGCTTACGAATTAATTCTAAATTAATTTGTTTGCCCGAATTAAAATCCAATTTTAATTCCACTTTGAAATCTAATTTCAATTAATATATCTAATATATTATTTAATCGATTAATTCCAAATTAATCATTCTCTCTCTTCTGTCCGAATTTTATCCCAGATAAATTCTTATCGCAATTAATCCAAAATTAATTTTCTCTCTCTCTTAATTAATCCCAGATTAATTCTGTTCGAGTCAAATGTCATCGGTGAATCTTTGGGAGGCGACCCAAGAGATCCCTGGATATGTTGGCAGTGAATACAGTCATCGGACTATCCGAACACGTGCGTACCTCGTACCACGTTCTTACCGATTTACAAGACATGGTTGGCTTTTAGCAAAGCACCGTGCCTACCCAATTCTCCAGAAATATTCTTTTAAGGAATAAAAGATCTTTATCAAGCTTAGTATACATAGTATTGCGTATTACGATCTAGTATCGGATATCACATGCTAGGTCTGGGGCTGGAGTTGTGTCTGCCCCGTACGAAGTATATATCGGATCACTAGCAACTAGTCTCTTTATGATCGGAAAGTCATGACCTAGTCATACTTTCTCGATGGCTATAGCACTATAGAGTACCAGTTCTGCATCCCTGCGTGATCACCATCTCCATATGACTGAAGTGATACTTCCATCTTGACATAACACCCAATACACTACGATTTTCAGTATACCCAGAAGAGGCGTACACAGAACCTGTTAAAGCCCCGAACGACCAAAACCAAAGTATACTGATTGTCGCAAGTATTAGCGATGCAAGTCTCAGGTTAATACCATATACACCTGCCCTGATTCGGATTCCCATAGACACATAGTCATACTACCAATGGGATTCCGAGGGGTCTATCTAGAGCGAAGCTGTTCCCGTACCATCGGCAAACAAAACCTCCTATCGCACTTGCATGAGTATCCAATACCCAAATATATGAGAACTATGCCGTTAAGCTTCCATAACGCACACAAGTGTAATACTAGCATATTTCGCATTATCGATGTCCAATATCGATAATACTACGACTAGGGTTATTTAATGATTAAACCTTACGTGGATTAATATTGTCTCATATCTTATTAATCTGGTACTAATCATATAGACTTTTATCATTTAGATATCCAGGTAATCCAATTACAAATGATAAAAGAGCAATTTCCTTTGTCACATAGTTAATTTTGTATAAGAACACCATGTTCTTTACAAAATAGTGATGCTATGGGTCTTAATTATCCAACAACCTCTCACTTGGCTTATAGCCAATCACTCAAGTGTCCAACACCTGAACTATGTATGGGTCGCTCAAACTTCTGCTGGGAAATAGCTTTCGTCAGCGAATTTGCAAGGTTATCATCTGATGCGATTTATTCGATCATCACATCGCCGCGATGTATGATATAACGAATCAGATGAAACAGTTGAAGTACATACTTGGATCGTTGATGAGACCGCGGTTTCTTAGCCTGTGCTGTAGCCCAGCTCAGCTGCTAACAGAACTACTCCTAACCCATTTAGGAATTTATAGATCCAAAATGCTTCTTTTGCTGCCTCAGCTGCAGCAATATTCTGTTTTTATTATTTAATCGGCAACAATATCTTGCTTGGAAGATTTCAAGCTCACTGTTCCGTTATTCAAACTAAATATGTACCCTTATTGCGACTTACAGTCGTCTTTATCGGTTTGGAAACTTGCAGCGGTGAACCCAGTTACCTCAAGTTCTTCTTCTCCATAAATTAAGAAAGTATCATTAATTCATCTAAGATACTAAAATATGTTCTTAACATCAATCCAGTGACCATCACCTGGATCGGCCTGATTGTGACTCCATATGCTCAAAACATATGAGACATCAGGTCGCGTACATTTTCATAACATACGAGCTCTGGGAGAGTGTCAGCAGTTTTCTAGATCTATCCCAATAAATCTTTATTCCAAGAATAAAGCCTACTTCTCCCAGGTTTTTCATGGATAATTTTACGAAAGCCAAGCTTTCACCGATTATAGTATGAAAATGTTATTGCCGAGAAACAATACATCATCAACATAAGGACAATGAATGTCAGTGCGCTCCCACTAACCCTCTTATATACACAAGAATCATCTTCTTTTTGAATTAAATCATATACCATTATGATTACTTCAAAACGATGGTTCCAAGAATTCAATGCTTGCTTCAATCCATAAATGGATCGATTTAACTTGCAAGCCTTGTTTGCATGTTTTGGCACGACAAAACCGTCAGGATGTTGCATACAAACATCCTCCAAAAGGTTTCCGTTAAGGAAAACGGTTTTGGAGTCCAGCTGTCATATTTCATAAACGAAATTTACAGAAATAGCAAGCATTATCCGAATGGATTTAATCATGGCAACAGGTGAAAAAATTTCATCGTAATCGACACCATGTCGTTGACGATACCTTTTCTGTACAAGCCTAGCTGCATACATTTTCATGTTGCCATGCATGTTTGTCTTCCTTGAAGACTTATTTAGTACCAATAGGCACAATGCCTTCTGGTACTTCAACCAGTATCCAAACATGGTTCGTATACATGGAATCAATTTCGGACTTCATGGCACTTTGCCATAAAAGGAGTCGATACCTTGTATCATTTCCTCATACGTAGTCGGTCCATTATCCTCAATAAGATTAATATCTACATGAGGTGAGATCAGAAACCCATACCTCCCAGGTTGTTTTCTGACTCTCTCCAACATACGCGGTTCTTGTGTATTTGAAGATTGTGGTACAGTTTCATCCCTGATGAACTATTCATTTTCTGTAAGGGATCGGTGCCTGGAATAGTATCACTCCAATTTTCATCGAGTTCTACTTTCCTCTCACTTACCACTGCATTTAGGAATTCCTTTTTGAGGAAAACAGCATGGAGAGCAACAAATACATTGTTCTCTTGTGAGATGTATAAGTATTATACTTTTGTTTTCCTAGGATAACCTACAAATAGGCACTTATCCGATTTGGGTTCTAGTTTGGTATCATCCAAACGTTTAGAGTATGCCCAACATTCCCAAATCTTCAGGAATGAGAAACCCGATTTCTTTCCTGTTCATATCTAATATGAAGTCTATCTAACATATTTTCATGGAACCTTATTCAAAATAAGTATTGCATTGTTTAATGCGTATCCTCAGAAGGAAATTGGTAGCTCGGAGCGACTCATCATTAACCTTACCATGTCCTACTAAGTTCGGTTTCTCCGTTCGTTCACACCGTCCAACTGAGGTGTTCCTGGAGGAGTCCACTGTGAAAGAATACCATACTCTTTCCAGTAATCTTGAAACTCATATGTTTAAGTATTATCCACCATGGTCCAACCGTAATGTTTTAATACTTTTACCGGTTTGTTTTTCTACTTCGTGTCGAAACTCTTTCAATTTCTCAAAAGTTTCCGACTTGTATTTCATAAGATACACATAACCATAACGCGATGCCACATCCGTAAAGGTTACGAAGTATTCATATCCACCTCTAGCCTAGCTAGACATGGGCTCACTTACGTCACTATGAACGAGGGCTAACAGATCGGTGGCACTTGCACTTTTACCGTAAAAAGGCGTTTTAGGCACTTCGCCTAATAAACAAGATTCGCAGACATCATATGATTTAGGATCAAATCCGTCCTAGTATCCACTCTTCGAAAGTGTGGATATACAAGTCTTGTTAATGTATCCCAGACAATAATGCCACAAATAAGTCTCATCTGATTTACTCAGTTTAAGCCTTTTGTTTGTCATGTTATATGTTTATCCACTCTTCGAAAGTGTGGATATACAAGTCTTGTTAATGTATCCCAGACAATAATGCCACAAATAAGTCTCATCTGATTTACTCAGTTTAAGCCGTTGGTTTGTCATGTTATATGTTTGAGATTCATTTATATTCAAAATATAAATACTGTTATTCACATGTAATGTGTATATCTCAATATCATCTTTATAAAAAAAACACCCAGTGTTCTGAAATATAAAGGTATACCCGCAACGGGTTAAACTAGATATAGAGATAATGTTTCTAGTCAAACTAGGTATATTATAATAGTTTCCTAATTTAAGTACATGCCCAAAGGGCAGTTCCAAAACTTAGGTTCTAACACGCCATAGTGACTCTCGTTCCGTTCTGACTCGCAGGTCAATCTCATCTGAAGCCAGTCTCCTGCTAATCAGCAGATTCTGCATATCAGTACATATATTTATGTACCACATCCAGTATCAAAATCCAATTTTAAAACTAGTAGTGGACATGTTTATAACAAACATACATGAAGCCGGAGCTTTGCTCGTCTTCACTTCCTTCATGTTTGCCTTGTCCATACGGCAGTCACGCTTCCAGTGACCCCATTTGCCACAGTTTAGGCAGACATCTTGGGATATGTCATTTGTCTTCCCAAAAGACTGTGACGATTTAGCCTTGCCTTTTTCTTCACACCCCCAGAAGCCTTCGGCCAAGCCTTGGCCTTCTGGGATGTCGAAGTAAAATACGCCTTGCGCTTCTTGCCCTTTTAGAAGCTCTAACTCTTCCTCATTGAGTATAGCCATTAACTCTCCAAGAGTTTTCTCTTGGTTCATCATGTTGAAGTTCATGACGAACCCGCCCCAGCATTCGGGCAGAGACTGTAAGATCAAATCAATAGAAGTCTCAGCCTCTTAGGTAATGCCCAGCTAACCTAGCTGTTCGATGTCAGCAATCATCTGCGACACCTAGTGCTTGACATATATACCATCTAACATGCGCGTGAAAGAGCTTCTTTTGCAATTCGTACTTCTAAGATCTAAGGTTAGATATATGAAGATCCTTTAATTTCTCATCATGGTTCAATGATCTAATCCTCAGTTCCGACGATGAAATTTGAGGATTCATTGCAGCAAGCATAACAGATTGAGCACTAAAGTTATGAGTCTTCCAAAGCTCATGCTCCACTATTTGCTCAACTCCGGGCTCAGGCCCGAGAGGTTTCTCTATCAAATAGAGTAACTTCTCAGCTCCCAGGACTATCCTGAGATTCTTTTCCCATTCTGGAAAATTAAAGCCGTTAAAGATATTTTCACCCAAGATTATGTCATTTGACGCTAATCTTTCAGGTCATCTTGATTGCTATAGTCCAACTATCCAATCAACGATTACGGGTACAATCAAATGTAATGATTACTAGTCTAACTATATAACCAACTATAATGATTGGTTAAATTCAAATGTATTGATTACTATAGTCTAACTATATAACCAACTACAAATGAAGCAGTTTGAATACAGTCCAACTGTTTAATTAAAACAACAATTGAATATTAGTCCAACTAATATATATAAATTTAATGACGAAAAATAAAGAGCCCGTATTAGCCAGTATTAAACGAATATTGCAAATTTAATACTAACCTCCCACTATTTTTTGGGTGAGCCTCTAACCCTCTGTGGAGTACTTGGGAAACCTAGTTTCCTAGTGGGCTAGGATCCCGTTAAATAGCACACAACCTTGACTTTGGCCAACAAGCTGTATGAAAATTAACTAGGTAGATCTCTAAGATCAATTGGATCTCATCCAATTCATAGATCCAGTAGGTGGACCTCTAAGTCCGAAACATATATCCAATATATGTAAATATATCCAATATATTTCCTAACTGTTTCCTCTGAATCAACTAAGCCTTGGCTTTGGCTCAACAAACTTAATGATTCCAGTTAAGCGTGACCCATTGACAGTGGGAAAGCTTCGTAATCGAAGTCGATGAACTAGAAGTGACCTTGACTTTGGCCAACAAGTCACAATTGCCCAAGACATACGATATGGAACAAAGCTTATGCGGTTCAAACACATCCTCGATGGACAAAGGTCTTGACTTTGGCCAACAAACCAATGCCAATATTGGATCTTGAGAGAGAACCATTCAATGGAAGAAAAAACGCTTAATATTGAATGAGGGTTTTTTCGAGTAAATTGGCAACCAATTTATTAT
>SKCR01005304.1:0-26011 GCA_019454045.1 Zanthoxylum bungeanum | reverse complement strand
CTGGCTTCCCAGAAGCTTTTGTCGACTTGCCTTTAGCCTTTTTCTTATGTTTTCTTCTTCCTCACCCCCAGTAGCTTTGGGCCCAGCCTTTGGCCTCTGAGAGGGTCGATGTAAAGTGCGCCTCGCGCTTGCCCCCCTTTTGGAGTTCTTTTTCAGACTCCTTCAAAATGGATAACACTCTCCAAGAGTGTCATCAGTATCCATCAACTTATAGTTGATTATGATTTGTCTCCAAGTATCAGGAGTGACTGTAAGATCAAATCTATGGTCAGCTCAGCCTCCAAGACTATCCCTATTGGCCAACTCATCAATATCGGCGATCATTTGAGCCCCATGGCCTCAACTGATGCGCCTTCAGTCATTCGGGCGCGGAAGAGTTTCTTCACCAACTCATACCTTTCCATCCGCTTGTTGGAGCGGTGGAGATCTCGAAGTCTAGCCATCATATTATAAGGATCCAAGTCCCTGTTCTGGCGACGAAAGTGTTGAGTCATAGAAGCTAACATAATAGCCAGAGCTGTGTCACAATCATTGCTGTGAGTTTTCCATAACTCCAGCTCAAGTGGGTCAGTGGGCTTAGGCGGGAGAGGTGTTTGTATAGTATACAGCATCCTCTCAGCCCCAAGGACTATCCTCAGGTTCATTTCCCAATCAGCGAAGTTTGTCCCCTTAAAGACATTGTCACCCATGATGATGTCTCGGACATTTACCTTGCTAGCCATCTTAACTACGATAGTCCAACTATCTAGTTAACGATAAAATGGGTACAGTCAAACTGTTACAAGAAAAATAACAATGAATTAGTCCACTAATTTTAATTAATTAAACGAAATAATTTTGAAAGACGCGTGAGGCTAAGTATCTGAATGAAATTGCAAATTCAATACTAGCCTCCCACTATTTTATCAAGTCTCTAACCCTCTGTTGAGAACTCGGGAAATCCTATTTCCTAGTGGGCTAGGATCCCGTTAAATACACACAACTTGACTTTGGCCAACAAATTGTATGCTATTTAACTAGGTAGATCTCAAAGATCAATTGGATCTCATCCATTCCTAGATCCGGTTAGGTGGACATCCAAGTCCAAAACATATGTATGCCAATGTATCTATACATTTTCCTAACCATATCCTCCGAACCATCTAGGCCTTGGCTTTGGCACAACAAACCTAATGATTCCGGTTAAGCGAAACCCATTGACAAGGAAAGTTTCGTAATCAATGTCATTGGACAAGAAGTGATCTTGACTTTGGCCAACAAATCACAACTTGGACAAGACACCGATGTGGAACAAAACTTTCATGATTCAAGTACATCCTCAATTGACAAAGGTCTTGACTTTGGCCAACAAACCGATGCCAATTTGGATCTTGAACAGAATCATTCAATGGAAGGATAATTGCTTAATATAAATTGAGGGTTTTATGCGTAAATTGCAATCAATTATTATCTTTGTTAGGTCTCATCATCATACACCCTTAAGCATGCTTCTAAAACATCATAAAGTGCATAAAATAAATTAATAGTGATATACGGATGGATATATAAAACAATTTGTTCCTAGAACAAATCACTCCCTTTCCACTCCCCGCTAGCAATATACTACTTCTACCCAATTACATAATACATAAGAGAACCTCATTTACATTGAGGGGAATTAGGTGAGAAGAGAATACAAAGAGATAAAAGAGATAAGGCTGGACACGCAGGTCCAATTTATAAATTCTAAATTTACAATAATTTCTAAAATAACCCTTTCCCTTCTAATATCCATCCGCTATACACTATTCATTCATCACATACATGTATTTCATTCAAGACATGCTATACAACCAATCAAATCCAATTAATTAGTCTTTATTTAAATGATCATCCAATGTTCAATCAACGGTTTGATTTTGCGCGAGTCCAACTCGTTTGAGAATAAGTACATAAGGTACGAATTCATGAATTATATCGAACTACTCGTTAAATCCAATTTAAGCGGTATTCAATATTAATTCAATTTATTTAATTCCAAATTAAATGTTTACACTTTTAATGTGCTTTTAAAGATTAGATTCTAAATCTTATCAAATTGGGTCTCCAAGCCCAACTAACATCCAATGTTTGTTTAATAAAGTCCGATGGGCTTTCAATTGATTTATAAAGGCTTGGGCTTTGGTCAATGTGGGTCAAACCCAATTACCAAGCCCAACTAAGGAATCACCCATAAGTGCCACAAAATCAATTTCAAGCCCATAAGGCCCAATTAAACATAAAAGCCCATTAATTAAATTTTAATATTCCAAATTTTAAAATTCAATTGATTAAAGTGTAATTGCATGATTAATTCATTAAATCAAATATTTCAAAAATACCAATTTAATTTATTATTCATCAATTGTTCAAAACACTTGCCTAACATTTATTGAACAAAAATCAAGTCCTTTAACATGTCATGTTGTATTCGGCCAAGAGAGATTTTTGCGGTTCGATTTGTTTTCAATCCAATTGAATCACTAATCTAACATACATATAGATTTTAGGTCATCCAATGAACTTGAAAGCAAAAATTCAATAATAGTGAAAAGACCTCAATTTTCGGTCAAGCATCAACTTTAGGGAAAAAATCATCCAATGTATTTTTCTCAAAATTGAACATGTATTACATCAAATATCATACATTTAATCATGCTTAAGTTATCCAATAAACTTGTGCATGAAAATTCCAAATCTTCAAATGACCTACACATTCGGCCAATGCATCAATTTTGGGGAAAAATATCCAATACAATTTTCTCAAAATTGATCATGTATTACTTCATATTACAAACATTTAAGCACACTCAAATCATCCAATGAACTTGTGCATGCAAAAATTCAACTTAATGGAAGTGCCTCACATTCGGCCAAGACATCAATTTTGGGGAAAAATCATCAATGCATTTTTCTCAAAATTAATCATGTATTATATCAAATATCATACATTTAAACATGCTTAAGTCATCAAATAAGCTCATGCATGAAAAAATCCAATCCAATGGAAGCACCTCCACATTCGGCCAAGACAACATTTTGGGGAAAAAATCATCCAATGCATTTTTGTTAAAATTTATCATGTAATATATCAAATACATACATATAAGCATACTTTAGCATCCAATTCCACAAGAACATGCTTCAATCAATTTTCCCCAAATTAACCCTAATGTATTTCATGCTTAAACCTAGCTCAATGATACCATTGTTGGTTACTATAATTAGTCCCAAGGAAAGATTAAGCAATAGAAATACAATAATCATACATGCAAAGCTTGAAGGATGGCGGAAACATACTTACAAAGCTATGTGACGAAAATGGTGATGAGGATCCTTGAGCCTCCAAGGATGAAGTTTCGGCCAAGCAAGAAGATGGAGAGAAGCTTCAAATCTTTGAATATTCCAAGCTCCAAATGCGTTTCCCTATCACCTCTTTTGTTCCTTGCTTGTGCTAGCAAAAATGGAGAATGAGAAAACAATTTTCTGCCTTTGTATATGCAGCTCACGGCGTGAGCAAGAGAGAAAGAAGAGGAGAGTGTTTCACTTTTAATTTTTGTTCCCTTTGCATGCCAAAACCGTGAGAGACAAAGGAAATGAAAAGTGATATGATATCTAATACCAAAAGAATTTTTTTAATGCAAAAAGTCCTTCAAAACCGTGCATGGCTTTCCTTCCAAAATGAAATCCATCATTTGCCATCATTACCACACTTTGAGATTAGAGACAATGTATCATCCCTCAAAGGTGACTAGATACATCCACCATCTATTCGTATTAAGTAATGAGATATCGCGATGTGATTTGCGGATATCACTCGATTCAAAATACGAATGTGTCCAAACACTTTCGGGCTCGGTTTCGTTAATTCCGAATTAACGAATTTCCGTCGCGACGTGAATTAAATAATTACGCCTTGCGAAATTACTATTCAGTTCGCTAATGAATTAATTCTAAATTAATTCGTTTGCACGAATTAAAATCCGATTTAATTCCGCGTCGAAATCTAATTTCGTTTAATAATATATCGAATATATTATTTTATCGATTAATTCCAAATTAATCGATCTCTCTTTCACTCCTAATAAGGAATTTTATCCAAGATAAAGTTTCTCCGCAATTAATCCAAGATTAATAAGGTTCGAATCAAACGTCATAGGTGAATCTTCAGGAAGCGACCCAAGAGATCTCCGGATATGTTGGCAGTAAATACGGTCGTTGGATAATCCAAACACGTACGTACCTCGTACTACGTCTTTACCGATTCACAAGACAATGTTGGCTTCTAGCAAAGCGCCATGCCTACCCAATTCTCCAGAAATATTCTTACTGGAATATAAGATCTTTATCAAGCGTAGTATACCGCAGTATTGCGTATATCGATCCAGTATCGGACAATCACATGTTAGGCCTGGGGCTGGAGATGTGTCTGCCCCGTACGAAACATATATCGGATATCAAACAACTAGTCTCTTTAAATCGGACAATCCTGACCTGGTCATATTGTCCGACGGTTGCAACCTTTTATAAAGGACTAGTTCTGTATCCTGCGTGATCATCATCTCCATATGTCTGAAGTGATACTTCCATCTTGACATCACATCCAGTACACTACGATTCTCGATAAACCCAGAAGAGGCGTACACAGAACCGGTTAAAGCCCTGAACCACCAAAACCAAAGTTTACCGATTGTCGCAAGTACTAGCGATGTAAGTCTCAGGTTAAGACCATATACACCTACCCTGATGCGGCCTCCCATAGACACGCAGACATACTACCAATGGGATTCCGCGGGGTCTATCCAGAGCGAAGCTGTTTTCCGTACCATCGGTAAAACACAACCTCCTACTGCACTTGCATAAGTATCCAATACTTAAATATATGAGAACTATGCCGTTGTGCCATCACAACTCGCACAAGTGCAATACTAGTCTATTCCGCATTATCGATGTCCGATCTCGATAACACTCCGACTAGGGATATTTAATGATTAAACCTTTTATATTGATACTGTCTCATATCATCTCAATACGGAACTAATCATATGGACTTTTTCCATTAATAAATCAAAGTAAATAATTTTACAAAACGGCAAAAGGGCAATTTCATTATCGCATAGTTAATTTTGTACAATAATACAATATCATTTACAAAACAGTGACGCTATGGGTCATAATGTCCAACAGGTAGAGACTTGAAACACACTCCAATTTGAAAGGTTTGAATGACTATTAACAAATCGACTTTTGGTATATCATTAATTGATTTTTGGAAAATCATAACCAACAAACATCTCTCTTCTTCTCTTCTCCTCTCACGGTCTTGGACCACATTTCCTTCTCCAAATTTTGGCAATTGCCGAGAACAACAAGAAGGGAAATAGAAATTTTGTGGCAAAATTTCAAGAGTGCTAGCACACATTCAGGGTCTTGCGAAGGTGATAGGGAAACCAACTTGTGAGCATGAAAACCCTTTGAAAGCTTGGAGCTTGGAGCACACTTGGTGGTGGTGACCGAATTTCTTGGAGCACAAAAACTGCCCACTGCCGAGAGCACCATGGAGGGGAGAAAAGTTTTTTGTTCCTTGCATCGCATAACCGATCAATGTAAGTATGATTCCGCCATTCTTCATTGTTGTATTCGCACATATTTCTTGCTTGAAATCGATCTTGGGACTAACTAGAAACCCAACACATACACCCTTAAGCATGCATTCTAAAAGCATAATAAGACGCGGAAATAAATTAATAATGATATGTGGATGGATATCTTACAGATTGTTCCTAGAACAAATCATTCCATTTCCTCTCCCCGGCTAGCACTATTCTTACTTCTAACCAATTACATAATAAAATGAAAGAACCTCATTAACATTGAGGGGAATTAGGTGAGAAGAGAATTACAAAGAATCAAGAGAGATAAGGCTGGACTCGCAGGTCCAATTTAATAAATTCAAATTGATCACATATAACTCCAAGTTATCCATATACAAGCATGCTCAAACAAACAATTTGGTTAAATCATGCTCAAATCAAATTTACCCAAATTTTAGTATATAAACCCTAAATATATTTCATGCTTATTCAAGGCTTTGATACCATTGTTGGTCTCTAAGACAATCCAAGATCATAGTAAGCAACAAAAATGTGAATACAAAAGTAAAGTATGGCGGAATCATACTTACATTGAACGGATTTATGATGCGTCAAATTCAAAACTTTTTCCCTCCAAGTTTTCGGCCAAGCTCCTCTTTGGGGATTAGATCCAAGCTCCAAGCTTTGTCCTTTGATTCCAAGCTTTTGGGATGGTTTCCCTATCACCTTGGATGATTCCTTGATGTGCTAGCAACTTAGAAAATTTGCAACAAATTTTCTTAATCTTCCTTGCAATTCTCGGCAATGAGAGGCAAAGAGAGGGATAGGTTTTCTTTGTGGTGAAACCGTGAGAGAGAGAGTGAATGAGTGAATTATTTGATTTCAAAAATCAAATGAAAGATATACCAAACATTTGGTAAAAGTCTTTCAATCATTACTTACAAAATGTGTTTTACAAGTCATCATCATACCTTCACCAAAACCCATCACCAAAAATTAATTAAAGTGGCAAATGATGTGACATGTGGGGCCCACTTGATTCAAAATCCGAGTGGGCCTGTAACACATCCCGGGCTCAGGTTCACTAATTCCGAATTAACGAATTTTCCGTTGCGACGTAATTAAATCAAATTTAATTAAATATTTATGCCAAGCAAAATTACTATTCATGTCGCTCGCGAATTAATTCTAAATTAATTCGGTTACCCGAATTAAAATCTAATTTTAATTCCACGTCGAAATCTAATTTCGTTTAATATATCGAATATATTATTTTATCGATTAATTCCAAATTAATCGTTCTCTCTCTTCAAATAGTATTTTATCCTAGATAAAATCTCTCCGTAATTAATCCCAGATTAATTATGCTCGAATCATACGTCATCGGTGAATCTTTAGGAAGCGACCCAAGAGATCCCTGGATATGTTGGTAGTAAATCCGGTCTTCGGACTATCCGAACACGTACGTACCTCGTACTACATTTTTACCAATTTACGAGACATGGTTGGCTTCTAGCAAAGCACATTGCCTACCCAATTCTCCAGAAATATTCTTAATGGAATATATAACTATATCAGGCATAGTATACGTAGTATTGCGTATTACGATCTAGTATCGGATGTCACATGCAAGGCCTGGGGCTGGAATAGTGTTTGTCCGTACGAAGCATATATCAGATTACAAAACACTAGTCTCTTTAATCGGATAATTATGACCATGTCATATTATCCCGATGGTTGCAACCATTTAGAGTACCAGTTCTGTATCCCTGCGTGATCATCATCTCCATATGACTGAAGTGATACTTCCATCTTGACATCACACCCAATAAAGTACGATTCTCAATAAACCCAGAAGAGGCGTACACAGAACCTGTTAAAGTCCTGGACGACCAAAACCAAAGCGTATTGATTGTCGCAAGTACTAGCGATGCAAGTCTCAGGTTAAGAATAAATACACCTACCCTGATGCGGATTCCCATAGACACATAGTCATACTACCAATGGGATTCTGCGTGGTCTATCCAGAGCGAAGCTGTTTCTGTACCATCGGTAAACACAACCTCCTATCACACTTGCATAAGTATCCAATACTTAAATATATGAGAACTATGCTGTTACGCTTCCATAACACGCACAAGTGCAATACTAGTTTATTCCGCATTATCGATGTCCAATCTCGATAATACTACGACTAGGGATATTTAATGATTAAACCGTTATGGATTGATACTGTCTCATATCTTATAATCCGGAACTAATAATAAGGACTTTTATCATTTATATATTTAAGTAATCAAATTACAAAATGTTAAAATACAATTTCCATTGCTACATAATTAATTTGTACAAAAACCACAATGTCTTTTACAAATAGTGATGCTATGGGTCATAATTGTCTAACATAACCTACTCGGAAAAAATCGGTTCCTAACTTAGTGGAACCAGAACCTACCCAATTAAATAGGGTACCCTATTATTCTATTCCAATTCAATTCTGGTCCGGTTCCGAATTACCCTATTAATGTAACATTGTCATTTAATGGAAAATTATTGGATACAATGGTGGTATTGGGGATGTTCACAAAACTTGACTGAAGCTGCTGGTTCTTTTCTTAAATGTGAGCACTAGCCAGCAGACATTATCAAGAGTTGCATCAGAGGTAGAAACTTAAATTGTGAGCACTAGCCCAGCAGACATTATCAAGAGCTCAATAAAAAGGCTTTATTTTGTAACTAGCTAACTTGAGGTCATGGCCTTGCACAAGTAAAGCATTGATGATGACAATGAAACGTAGCAGAGCACAAAAGGAATTATAAGGTAAGCATCAATACGATATTAGAGCTGTGATATTATGAGTAGCAATTGTAAGGTAATAAAATTACTGTGCTTAATTTCAGAAATTGGAAATATATATCTATATTTTTCCAGGGACGAGAAGATTCATAACAATAAATTTCCTCCATTGAATAAAAATTACTTTTACTAATAAGATCTACCATGATAATATTTCAAGTGCTAATTCAGTTACTGCTTGATGAAAGAAATTGCACAACAAAAGGAAATTGGTACAAGTGAACAGCAACCACCACATGGATAATGTCACTTAAAATTTTCTTTTTAATAGAACAACTTCAATGGTGCTTCCATGTAGTGTCTCCACAGATTAAAAAAAATGCTATGCAAATAATCCCCAATTAACTATTTTAAACTCAACTAATGAACCTTACTACAAATATTGGGGTCATGGACATTAATTCTATTGTTATTTGAGTTATAAGCATATTCCTTCTTTGTCATATCACTTGTTATTTCTTTATGAAGGATATGAGACATTATTTTTATTTCGGCTAAATTGTTCCTTCCTTACTAATGCAGTCAATAATCTCCCTCTATAGGGATGAACTGTTACAACAAATCCTATAAGGTCTCTTCACCAACCGATACCACATTACAGTTATCATGTTTGTAATTATTTCACATCCAATTACCTTCTGTTTTGCACCTCATCCTTCAGGATCCTCAACTTAACTGCTACATAAAAATCAGCAATATCTCTTCTGGTAGCAGAGCATGCAAGTCAGATTGTTCAAATATTCCGGTTCCGGTTCCGGTAATTCTGGAATTGGAACCGGACCGGTTACAACCGGTTCTTTATATTTGGAACCGGAACTGGATCGGTAATAATCGGTTCCGATTCCAAACCCAAATTTTCGGTCCAGTTCCAATCGGTTCCTGGTAGACCCAGAACCGATGCTCACGCATAGGTGAGATCAGAAACCCATACCTCCCAGGTTATTTTCTGACTCTCTCCGACTTTCGCGGTTCTTATGTATTCGAAGATTATTGGTATAGTTTCATCTCTGATGAACTGTTGGTGTTCCATGAGGATTCGATGCCTGGAACAGTATTACTCCGATTTCCATCGAGTTTTACTTTCCTCCCACTTACCACTGCATATAGGAATTACTCTTGGGAAAATCGCATGGAGAGCAACAATTACATTGTTCTTTTGTCAGTTGTATAAGTACTATACTTTGGTTTCCCAAGGACAACCTACAATTAGACACTTATCCGATTTGGGTTATAGTTTGGTATCATCCAAACGTATGCCCAGCATACCCAAAACTTCAGTAATGAGAAATCCAGTTTCTTTCCTGTTCATATCTAATATTAAGTATGTCTAACAGATTTTTATGGAACCTTATTCAAAATAAGTATTGCAATGTTAATGTGTATCCTCAGAAGGAATTGGTAGCTCAGAGTAACTCATCATTAACCTTACTATGTCCAACAAAGTTCGGTTTCTCTGTTCGGACACACCGTCAAATTGAGGTGTTCCGGGAGGAGTCCACTGTGAAAGAATACCATACTCTTTCAAATAGTTGAGAAACTTATTGCTTAAGTATTTTCCACCACGGTCTAACTGTGATGGTTTAATACTTTAGCCGGTCTGTCTGTCTACTTCGTGTCGAAACTCTTTGAATTTATCAAAAGTTTTCGATTTATGTTTCACAAGAAACACATAACCATAACGCGATGCCACATCCGTAAAGGTTACGAAGTATTCATATCCACCTCTAGCCTAGCTAGACATGGGCCCACTTATGTCACTATGAACGAGGGCTAACAGATCGGTGGCACTTGTACTTTTACCAAGTAAAAGGTGTTTTAGGCAATTTGCCTAATAAACTAGATTCGTAGACATCATTTGAATTAGAATTAAATCAGTCCTAGTACCCAATCTTCGAAAATGTGGATATACGAGTCTTGTTAATGTGTCCCAAACAACAATGCCACAAATAAGTCTCATCTGATTAATTCAGTTTGAGCTATTTGTTTGTCATGCTATATATATGAGATTAATTTATATTTTAAATATAAATATTGTTATTCACATCTAATGTGTTTATCTCAATATCATCTTTATAAACAAAACACTTAGTGTTCTAAAATATAAAGGTATACCCGCAACGGGTTAAACTAAGATATAGAGATAATATTTCTAGTCAAACTTGATACATTATAACAATTTCCTAATTTAAGTACATGCCCCAAGGGCAGTTCCAAAACTTAGGTTTCTATGATTAAAACAGCGACTCTCGTCCCGTTTCCGACTCGTAGGTAGATCTCATCTGAAGTCAGTATCCTGCTCATCAACAGATTCTACACATCAGTACATATTTATGTACCACATCTAGTATCAAAAATCTAATTTTGAAACTAATAGTGAACATGTTTACGATAAACATACTTGAAGCCAGAGCCTTGCCCCGCCTTCACTTCCTTCATGTCTGCCTTGTCCATACAGCAGTCACGTTTCCAGTGACTCCGTTTGCCACAGTTTAGGCAGACATCTTGGGATATGTCATTTGTCTTCCTAGAAGACTATGATGATTTTGCCTTTGCCCCTTTTCATATCTCTATAAGTCTTCGGCCAAGCCTAGACCTTCTGGGATGTTGAAGTAAGATACGCCTTGCGCTTCTTACCCTTTTGCAAGCTCTGGCTCTGTCTCCTTGAGCATAACCATTAACTCTCCAAGAGTTTTCTCTTGGTTCATAATGAACCTGCCCAGCTTTTGGGTAGAGACTATAAAATCAAATCTTTGGTAGTCTCGGCCACGTAGGTAATGCCCAGCTAACCTAGCTGATCGATGTCAGTAACCATCTGCGACACCTAGTGCTCGACAGATGTACCATCTGACATACGCGAGCGAAATAGCTTCTTTTGCAATTCATACTTCTAAGATCTAAGGTTAGATCTATGAAGATCTTTAATTTTATCATCATGGTACAAGGATCTAATCCTTAATTCTGACGACAAAATTAAAGAGTCATTGTGGTAAGCATAACAGATTGAGCACTAAAGTTATCATCACCATGAGTCTTCCAAAACTTATGCTCCACTATTTGCTCAACTCCGGGCTCAGGCCCGAGATGTCACTCTTATCAAATAGAATAACTTCTCAGTTCCTAGGACTATCCTGAGGTCATATTCCCAATCTGAAAATTGAAGCCGTTTAAAGACATTTTCACCCAGGATTATGTTTTAAACGCTATTCTTCCAGGTATCTTGATTCCAATAGTCCAACTATCTAATCAACGATTTCGGGTACAATCGAATATAATGATTACTATAGTCTAACTACATAATCAACTACAATTGATTGGTTACATTCAAATGTATTGATTACTATAATCCAATTATATAACCAACTACAAATGAAGTAGTTTGAATACAGTTTAACTGTTAAAATAAAACAACAATTAAATATTTAAATAATGACGAAAAATGAAATGAGCGCGTATTGGCAAGTATCTAAATGAAATTGCAAATTTAATAATTGCCTCCTACTATTTTTCGGCGAGCCTCTAACCCTCTGTAGAGTACTCGGGAAACCTAGTTTCCTAGTGGGCTAGGATCCCGTTAAATAACACACAACCTTGACTTTGGCCAACAAGTTGTATGATACTTAACTAGGTAGATCTTCTAGGATCAATTGGATCCCATCCAATTCCTAGATCCAGTAGGTGGACATCCAAGTCCGAAATATATATCCAATATATGCAAATATATCCAATATATATTCCCTAACCTTTTTCCTCTGAATCAACTAAGCCTTGGCTTTGGCACAACAAGCTTAATGATTCCAGTTAAGCGGGACTCATTGACTTTGGAAAGCTTCATAATCGATGTCGATGGAAAAGAAGTGATCTTGACTTTAGCCAACAAATCACAACTTGGACAAGACATGCGATATGGAACAAGCCTTCATGATTCAAACACATCCACGATGGACAAAGGTCTTGACTTTGGCCAACAAACCAGTGCCAATCTTGGACCTTCAGAATGAATCATTCAATGGAAGGAAAGCGCTTAATATTTTTTGAGGGTTTTTCGCGTAAGTCGCAACCAATTAATTATCTTTGATTAGGTCTCATCATACACCCTTAAGTATGCATTCTAAAAGCATAATAAGGCGTGGGTAAATAAATTAATAATGATATGCAGATGGATATCTCACAAATTGTTCCTAGAAAAAATCACTCCATTTCTTCTCCCCGGATAGCACTATTCTTACTTCTACCCAATTACATAACACTTCTAAAGAAACCTCATTTACATTGAGGGGAATAAGTGAGAAGAGAATTACAAATAATCGAGAGATAAACGCTGGACACGCAGGTTCAATTTAATAAATTATAAATTTATTACAACAATTTCCAAAATTGTCCTCACCCATCTAATATCCATCCGATATACATTATTCATGCATCACATCCATGTATTCACACAAAGCATGTTATCAATCAATCTAATCCAATTAATTAATCTTTAATTAATAACCATCCAATGTTCAAACAACGATTTGATTTGCGCGAGTCCAACTCGTTTAAGAATAAGTACTCAAAGTATGAATTCTTTAATTATATCAAACTACAATATTAAATTCAATTTAATTTGTATTCAATACTAATTCTTTATTTAATTCCAAATTAAATAATTACACTTTTTAATGTGCCTTTACAACTTAGATTCTAAATCTAATCTTAATGGGTCTCAAAGCTCAAATAACATCCAATGTCAATTTAATTAAAGCCCAATGGGCTTTCAATTAATTTATTAAGGCATGGACTTTGGCAACCAAAGCCCAATAAGGAATCACCATTTTCCATAAAATTAATTTGGGCCCATTAGGCCTAATTAATTATTTAAAGGCCTATTTATCATATTTGGACTTTATGGAAATGGTTTTAGGCCCAATCTGATCCAACCAATTATCCTAAACCAAACTTGGCCCAACCAAGGCCATTAAGCCCAAATACAACATTTTTAGCCCAATTCCAAATTAAGCCCAATTAATTAAATTCTAATATTCCAAATTTCACAATTTAATTAATTAAAGTGTATAGCCATAATTAATTAGTTAAATTAATATTTCCAAAACACCAATTACACTAATTAATCATGCTTTAATTAATCAACTTATGTCCAACACAAATTGAAGCAAAATCAATCCAACATGCTCTCCAAGGCTCACGGAAATATGGATATTTTTTCATCAATTTTGATTTCAATCCAATTAAATCACAAATAAATATATCCACGTATTTTAAACACATCCAATGGCTTAAAATGTAAATCACCATGACCTACAAGGGTCCTTATGTATTCAGCCAAGCCAACATTTTTGGGGAAAATTAATCCAATTAATTTTTCATCAAATTGATCATACATAACTCTAAGTTATCAATATGTAAGCATACTCAAACAAAACAATTTGATCAAATCATGCTCTAATAAAAAATACCCAAATTTAAGATTAAGAACCCTAAAATATTTCATGCTTAATTTAGGGTCATGATACCATTGTTGGGTTCTCTAAGAACAATAACCAAGATCATTAAGCATAAAATGATATGAATACGCAAAGAAGTAGCGGAAAATACTCACTTTGATCGGCTAAGTGGATGTAGGAGATAACAAAAATTTTGCCTCCATGGAAGTTGCTCCAAGCTTCTCCTTTGATGTATGTTGAGCTTCCAAGCTTGTCCTTGAATTCCAAACTCATGGATTAGTGTCTCTAACACCTTTGTATGACTCATTTAATGTGCTAGCATCGAAGATTTTTAAACAAACTCAAGAAGAAGTGAAGCCTAGCTTCACGCCATTGAGAGGAAAAAGAAGGCCATGGTTTCGGCCAAGAGAGAAGAAAAATGAGTGTGTAATTGTGTTTTTGTTTTTCCAAAAATCAAATGATATACCAAACTTAAAAAATTGATATTTTTCACTTTCACATCAATTTTAATAATGCTTGTGTAAGAAACAAGCAACCATCAAAATCCCACCAACTTCTATCAACAAAAAGTTGATAAAGTTGACTAGGTGATGTGACAAGTGTGGGCCCCACTTTAATTCAAAATCCAAGTGGGCCCGCAAACACATTCCTGGCTTGGGTTCGTTAATTCCGAATTAACAAATTTTCCGTTGCGACTTAATTAAATCAAATTTAATTAAATAATTATGCCTAGCAAAATTACTATTAAAGTTGCTCGCGAATTAATTCTAAATTAATTCATTCGCCCGAATTAAAATCCAATTTTAATTCCGTTATGAAATCTAATTTCATTTAATATATCGAATATATTATTTTATCGATTAATTCCAAATTAATCGTTCTCTCTCTTTTAATTGAATTTTATCCCAGATAAAATCCTCTGTAATTAATCCTAGATTAATTTTCTCTCTCTTCTAATTAATCCCAGATTAATTATGTTCGAGTCATACGTCATCGGTGAATCTTCAGGAAGCGACCCATGAGATCCCTGGATATGTTGGCAGAAAATCCGGTTATCGGACTATCCGAATACGTGCATACCCCGTACCACATTTTTACCGATTTACAAGACATGGTTGGCTTCTAGCAAAGCACCATGCCTACCCAATTCTCCAGAAATATTCTTTTAAGGATTATGTAATCTTTGTTAGGCGTAGTATACGTAGTATTGCGTATAACGATCCAGTATCGGATGTCACATGCTAGGCCTGGGGCTGGAATTGTGTCTGCCCCGTACGAACCATATATCGGATCTCTGGTAACTAGTCTCTATAATCGGATAAACATGACCTAGTCATATTATCCCGATGACTGCAGTACTTAAGAGTATTAGTTCTGTATCCTACGTGATCATCATCTCCATATGATTGAAGTTATACTTCCATCTTGACATCACACCCAATACACTACGATTCTCATATACCCAGAAGAGGCGTACACATAAACTGTTAAAGCCCCGAATGACCAAAACCAAAGTAAATTGATTGTCGCAAGTATTAGCGATGCAAGTCTCCGGTTAAGACCAAATACACCTAACCTGATTCGGATTACCATAAACACATAGTCATACTACCAATGGGATTCCGATGGGTCTATCCAGAGCGAAGCTGTTCCCCGTACCATCGGTAAACACAACCTCCTATCGCACTTGCATAAGTATCGAATACTTAAATATATGAGAACTATACCGTTATGCTCCCACAACGCGAACAAGTGCAATACTAGTCTATTCCGCATTATCGATGTCTAGTCTCGATAATACTACGACTAGGGATATTTAATGATTAAACCTTAGTGGATTAATACTATCTCATATCTTATTAATTCGGAACTAATATTATGGACTTTTATCATTTATATATATCTTGGTAATCTAATTACAAATGATAAAAGAGAAATTTCCTTTGTCACATAGTTAATTTGTACAACAACACCATGTTTTGTACAAATAGTGATGCTATTGGTCATAATTGTCCAACAACAGAGACTCTAGAAAACACAGGTAAGTCTAATGCTTCTCAAAATCACCTTGATTTTACTGATTTTTCTGATTTTGATGTTCTAATTACCTATAGGAAAGGTATTAGATCTTGTACTATGCATCATATTTCTAATTTCATTTCCTACCAAACGTTGTCTCCACATTTTAGAGCCTTTACTACTAATTTGTCTTCTTGTGACCCTATTCCAAAGACTATACATGAAGCTCTTAGCATTCCAAAATGGAAAGAGGTTGTTCATACAGAAATGAAGGTGTTGGAAAAAAATAATACATGGAACCTTGTCGATCTTCCACCAGGAAAAAGGCCAGTCGGATGTAAATAGGTGTTTCAATCAAACATAAGGCAGATGGGACAGTTGAGAGATATAAGGCGAGACTTGTTGCAAAGGATACACACAGACTTACGGAGTTGACTATCAAGAAACATTTTCTCATGTAGCCAAGAAGAACTCGATTCGAGTTCTATTATCTCTTGCAGCAAATTTAGACTGGCATCTTGAGCAGTTTGAAGTAAAAAATACATTCTTGCACGGGGATTTAGAAGAGGATTTGTACATGGAGTTGCCGCCTGGTTTTCATGATATGTTTGGCAGGAAAAAGGTGTGCAAGTTGAAAAAGTCATTGTTTGGACTAAAACAGTCACCTCGCGCTTGGTTTGAGAATTTTACTAGAGCAATTCGCCGATTTGAGTATACTCAAAGTCAAGGTGACCACATTCCTTAAGCACTCTAAAGATACAAAGATCACTGCTTTGATTGTTTATGTGGATGACATTATTGTTACTGGCAATGAGTTTGACGAAATAAGAAGACTTAAAAGAATGCTTGCTGAAGAATTTAAGATTAAGGGTTTGGGAAAACTAAAATACTTTTTGGGAGTAGAGGTTGTAAGATCAAGTAAAGGAATATTTCTCTCACAAAGGAAGTATGTTCTAGACCTTCTCCAAGAGGCTGGTATGTTAGGCTGCAAACCATTAGATACTTCGATTGACCCTAATAAAAATTTGGAACCACCAGATATTCCGATTGACCCTAATCAAAATTTAGGGGCTACAGTTATGAGTGATCTAGTTGACAAAGGTCAATACCAAAGATTGGTAGGAAAATTGATATATTTATCTCATACTAGGCCATATATTGCATTTGTTGTTAGTGTAGTGAGTCAATTTATGCATTCCCCATGTGAAGTACATAAAGAGGCAGTTTTGAAAATTATAAGATATTTGAAAGGCAACCCAGGAAAAGGTTTACTCTTCTCAAAGAATTACCATCTTCAAGTAGAGGGATATACAGATGCTGATTGGGGGCAGGTTCAAGTATAAACAGAAGGTCCACATTTGGATATTGCACGTTTATTGGAGGAAATGCCGTCACTTGGAGAAGTAAAAAACTATCAGTAGTAGCTTGATCTACTGCCAAGGATGAGTTAAAATCAATGGCTCAAGGAATTTGTGAATCGATGTGGTCGAAGACATTACCGAAGGAATTTCAGGTTGCTCGAATAGATACACTGAAACTATATTGTGACAATAAAGCTACTATTAGCATTGCTTATAATCCAGTTCAACATGACATGACTAAACATGTTGAAGTGGATAGATATTTTATCAAGGAGGAGATAAAAAATGGTCAAATTTGTATTCCATTTGTGACCAACAAAGAAAATTTAGCAGATATATTTAGCAAAGGGCTACCAAGACCTAATTTTATTTCATGGGTTAGCAAGCTGGGAATGATAGATATCTTTGAACCAGCTTGAGGGGGAGTGTGTAAAATAATTGTAAGAGTGATTGTAGGATATTATGTTATAATTTCTAAGATATGATTGTGTAACCCCTAGATATGATTGCACAATGTATTCATGTTACATAATCCTAGCACACGTTATCTTTCAAGAGTCATGACAAAATATGTATGTATCCAAGTTATTACGTTTACGAACCACATTTCATGATTTACAAATAGTGATTTTTGCATCAAAATTACGTCAAACATCAACCCAAATATATGTCTAGCTGTCTAGAAAATAACAACCAAATCAACCTCAAAACTTGTAAAATAATGCCCGAATCCGCTCTGTATGCACATGAACTTCAGTAGCCAAAACAATCAACTTATTTTGCAAATAACTGCAGTTTTAAGGTCTCCAAACATCAATTCCAGCAACTATTATTTTTTAGATAATATAAACTATGTAGAAATTCAAATAATCTATGAATTCCGGCTTTATAAATCCTAAAACCAAATAACCAGAAACTTAATGACTAATCACACAATACATTCAAGAATAATTCAAGAACCATTCATCACATGAATAAATATTATGCCTACTCATGACATATATCAAAATTTAAAAAGAATAGGAAAGAAAAATAACATACTCTTGATGTCAATTTTAGGAAATTATAAGGACAATTAAACTTCATTCTTATGCACGTGCGGAGCATATTACTATTGCAACGACCGAGAATCTCGACTAATGTTTCCTCGTGGAACGAGTGTCACATAATATAAACTATGTTTGAACACATGTGCAATCATAAAATGACTTTGGGGACAATTGGTAAATTCCTCGAAATTCCGATACGAAACTGTATAATGTTCCACTACGGACAGCCCATGAAATTTAGGCCGTCACATTTTCTTATGAACTCCGATTTTTATGAATTATATATCACCGAAAATCTGAGATCGAGACCTACAACTCCCGCGTTGAATAAATTTCCAAATTCAGACCATAAATAAGTCAAAAATACAAGTACAAAATCTAGATGAATAGTGCCATGGAGCTATCTAGAAAGATCTCAAACTTTCTCAACTTTTCTACACTTTTATTCATCTATCCAAATTTCAAATAACCTCTAGTATATAAGGGGAACACTATTTAAAATTTCATAAATTAGAAAAGAGAATGAAGAAGAAAATGTGGGGAGGGGGGAGAAAAAAGAAGAAGAATAGAAGAAAAGACAGAAAAGACAGAAGAAGGGAGAAGATGAAGCAAGGAAGAAGATGAGCAACAATTGACAGTTTGGAAGATGAAGAAGAATCAAACTAAGAGAGGTAAAAAGTCTTGACCCAAACTTGAAATATGAAGTTTTCAGTTTATTGATGTTTTTCTAATGATATGGGCTTGTAAATGATTGCATTTAGGTGGATATTAGAATAAGAAACTAATTATATTATGTAATGGCCAATTCATGAATATATTAGATTTTGGGTAATTTGAGAATTTTGGGATAAAAGAGTTGTTGATGATGAAATGACAGTTTAGTATATGTGAAGTTAAAGTATTGTGATGGATTGTGTAATTGTGGTGCATTTGGGTAAGAAAAACTTGAGGAAGTGAGCTGAGGATCCTGGAAAATGGGCTCGCGTCGGGACGCAAAAGGTATCACGTCGCGACGCGTACTGGAGATTTTATGCAGAATTGATTTTGGTTTCACGCGTCGCGATGCGTAAGGACTTGCGTCGCGACACACACTTGAAATTTTCAAGAAATTCATTTTTGGAATTAATAGCGTCGCGACACGCAAGGCCTTGCATCGCGATGCGAAAACCAGAACTTCACCAAATCAGTTTTAAACCATTTCGGTTTCACCCTAGCATGTTAGAGGCCACCCTAAGGGTCTCATATCAACTCGAAAGTATATATTACATAATGAAATAAGTACGATACGCCTCGGGGTGATAAAACTTACTTGAATAAGAAAAATTAGTTTGATTCCGATATATATATTCTTTAGTCCATCTTCTAATCGAGATTATCAATTACAGATCATCGTAGGAACCATGGCTTTCTTCAGCAAATGGGTAACGCTGGCTAGATTCCAAAATTTGTGAGTGGACACTTTCCTTTTTACTTGATTTTCATTTCGTATTTTTCATATCGGACTTATTTTTACGCACTTAGGGCGTTAGCCAATTTTATCACAGTTATTTTGTCAAAGAGTATGTTTTAAGAAATGTTTTAGAAAAATATTTTAAAAGCTTGAGATTTATGATTTTCGAGGCATAGGGGAAAAACCCACCTCAGTATGTAACTTATCACAGATATGGAATTGATGGAGATGACATGTGCACATGTAAAGGACTGGGGGGCGGCGATACGTAACGTCCCCAGATCCTAGTTCAGGACTAGGGATGACAGATGCCATAGATCCTAGTTTCATAGCTTGGAGGGTATCATAGATCCACACCCCCAGTTATAGTTCAGTGGCTTGGGGGATAGCGATACGTAACGCCCCAAAACCACTAGTTTCAGGGACAAAAGTGGCATGCTTTGGGGGACGGCGATACATAACGCCCCAAAGTCATGGATTTACACTTCTGGCTCTAGTTAGGCGTATGGGGGGACTGTTGGACAATTATGACCCATAGCGTCACTATTTATATAGATCACGGTGTTGTTGTACAAATTAACTATGTGACAAAGGAGATTGCACTCTTATCATTGGTGATTAGATCACCTAGATGTATAAATGATGAGAGGTTCATATGATTTGTTCCTAGACGGAGAATGATACGAGACAGTATCAGTCCACGAAGGATAAATCATTAAATATCCCTAGTCAGAGTATTATCGAGATTGGACATCGATAAATACGTAAAAGACTAGTATTACACTTATGCGTGTTGTGAGGGCACTACGGCATAGTTCTCATATGTTTGGGTATATGATACTCATGCAAGTGTAATAGGAGGTTGTGTTTCACCGATGGTACGGGAAACAGCTTCGCTCTGGATAGACCCCTTCGGAATTCCATTGGTAGTATGACTATGTGTCTATGGAAGTCTGAAATCAGCGTAGGTGTATTTGGTCTTAACCTAAGACTTGCACCGCTAATACTTGCGACAATCAATATAATTTGGTTGCGGTCGTCCAGGGCTTTAACCAATTCTGTGTACGCCAATACTGGGTATATTGAGAATCGTAGTGTGTTGGGTGTGATGTTAAGACGGAAGTGCCACTCCAGTCATATGGAGTTGATGGTCACGTAGGATACGGTACTGGTTCTCTTAAGTACTGCAGTCATCGGGATAAAATGACAAGGTCATGTTTATTCGATATAGAGACTAGTTACCAGACATCCGACATGTGCTTCTTACGGGGCAGACACAATTCCAACCTCAGGCGTAGCACTTGATCATTCGATACTGGATCGAAATACGCAATACCATGTATACTACGCCTGATATAGATCGCTTATTCCTGTAAGCATGTTTCCGGAGAATTAGGTAGGCATGGCGCTTTGCTAGAAGCCAACCTTGTCTTGTGAATCGGTATAAACGTAGTACGAGGTACTTACGTGTTCGGATAGTCCAACGACCCGATTTACTGCCAACATATCCGGGGATATCATGGGTCGCTCCCCGAAGATTCACCGATGACGTATGACTCGCACTTTAATTAATCTGGGATTAATTTAATGAGAGAGAAAATTAATCTGGGATTAATTATGGAGATATTTTATCTGGGATAAAATATCAATTTAAGAGAGAGAACGATTAATTTGGAGTTAATAGATAAAATAATATATTTGATATATTTTACGAAATTGGATTTCGACGCGGAATTAAAATTAGATTTTAATTCGGGCGAATGAATTAATTTAGAATTAATTCGTTAGCGACGTGAATAGTGATTTCGCTAGGCGTAATCATTTAATTACGATGCAACGGAAAATTCGTTAATTTGGAATTAGCGAACCCGAGCCCGTGATTATTTGCGAGCGCATTCGTATTTTGAATTCGAGTGCGGCACGCAAGTCAAATCAAGCGTCAATTCAATAGTCACATCAAACATCGAATCACATGTCACTTTGAGTGATGCGACATTTGAGAGATTGATGTGAGGTGATTGACAAGCATTTAATGTTTGGCTTTTTGGAAATTAAAAATGGTAAATGGTTTAATAATTTTGGAAATTATAAAACCCTTTTAATTTTTTATTTCCCACTAATTCTCTCTCTCTCTTTTTACGGTCTTCTCCTTTTGGAGCCAAAAATTGCTCATCTCTCTCACGGTCTCAAGACCGATTTCTTCTTCTGGTTTGACCGAATTAGAAGGAGAAGCAAATGATTTTGTTGCAAGATCTATGTGCTAGCACACTCATGAAGGAATACAAAGGTGATAGGGAAGTGTCTTCATGAGCATGGAATCAACAAAAGCTTGGAGCTTCAAAGTACATCCATGGTCGAATCTTGGAGGAGGAAGACAAGCCATCACCGTGCAGTCCACCATTTGCGCAGCCCACTGCCGACCAAAGAGGAGCAGTGCGTTTTTGGTCTTCGTTGCATCTCTACCGATCAATGTGAGTTTTTCCGCACCTCCTTTTATATGTATTCATATTGTTTCATGCTTAATCTTTTATCTTGGGACCCTTAGAGGACTCCAACAATGGTATCAGAGCCATTTGAGGATGAAACGAAAATTAGGGTTCTTAACTAAATTTGGGGCTTTTTGATTTAAGCATGCTTTTGACAAATTGTTTGTTTAAATATGCTTGTATATGGATAACTTAGAGTTATATGTAATCAATTTGTTGAAAAATTAATTGGATTGATTTTCCCCAATTTGCTTATTGTGGCCGAAAATGGAGGCTCCCTAGTTGTCTTGGAATTTTGATTTTTTTGATCATTGGATGTGTTAGAAATCATTAGAGGATATTGATTTTATGTTTGATTGGGTTCAATTGGATTGAATTTGATTCAGGCATATTTTTCCCCTTTGGCCGAGACTTTAGCATGTGTTAATTGGGTTTGATTTTGATCAGATTATGTTGGACATGATTCATTGATGATAAGCATGATTAATTGGACAAATTTGGTGTTTTGTAAATATTGATTTGGGTAATTAATAATACTATGCACTTTAACTAATTAAATTGGGAATTTGGAATTTTTTGTAATTTAATTATTGGGCTTAAATTGGATTTGGGCTTTTAAAGTTGTTATTGGGCTTGTTGGGCTTTGTTGTACAAAGTTGGGTTTAGGAGAAATTGGTTGGATCCAATTAGGCCCAAAACCGCATCCAAAAGGCCCAAATGCGACTAATGAACCTTTATAGTTTAATTGGGCCTAATGGGCCAAAATTGATTTTGGGCTTATGGGGTAACTCCCGGATTGGATTTTGGTTATTCGGTTTGACCCGAGTTGACCAAAAGTCCACGCCTTGAAGAAATTAATTAAAAGCCCATTGGACTTTAATTAAATTAATATTGGATATTAATAAGGCTTTGAGACCCGTAACAATTAAATTTGAAATTTAAGTCGTAAAGGTTTATTTTATAAAGTGTAATATTTAATTTGGAATTAAATAGTGAATTAGAATTAAATGCGTATTAAATTGGATTTAATTATGTAATTTAATTTAATTCGAGAATTCGTACTTTGAGTACTTGTTCGCAAAACGAGTTTGACTCGAACAAAATCAAATCGTTGTTTGAACATTGGATGATCACTAATTATCAGATTAATTAATTTGATTAGATTGATAGATAACATGCTTGTGTGAATACATGGTTGTGATGCATGAATAATGTATATCAGATGGATATTAGTCGGGTGGGGCAATTTTGGAAATTGTAATAAATTTGATTTATTAATTGGACCTGCGTGTCCAGCCTTATCACCTCTTATTCTTTGTATTCTCTTCTCACCTATTCCCCTAAATGTAAATGAGGTTTCTTTAGAAGTGTAGTGTAACGGGTAGAAGTAAATACAAGTGCTAGCTGGAGAGAGAAAGTGAGAGATTTGATCTAGGATCAATGTGTAAAATATCCATTCGTATATCATTATTATTTTACATATGCGCTTTATTATGTATTTAGAATACATGCTTAAGGGTGTATGGTGATGAGACCTTAACAAAGATAATAAATTGGTTGCCAATTTGCACGCGAAAAACCCTCGCTCAATATTAAGCGTCTTTCCTTCCATTGAGTGATTCTCACTCAAGATTCGAGACGGCATTGGTTTGTTGGCCAAAGTCAAGGCCTTTGTCTGTCGAAGATGTGTTTGAATCACGAAGGCTTTGTTCCTTGTTAGTGTCTTGTCCAAGTTATGGTTTGTTGGCCAAAGTCAAGACCATTTCTTGTCCATCGACATTGATTACGAAGCTTTCCATGGTCAATGGGTCGCGCTTGACTGGGATCACTAAGTTTGTTGTGCCAAAGCCAAGGCTTAGTTGATTCAGAGGAAAAAGGTTAGGTAATACATTGGATGTATTGGCATATATAAGATATATGTTTCGGACTTGGATGTCCCCCTACCGGATCTAGGAATTGGATTGGATCCAATTGATCTTAGAGATCTACTTAGTTAATTATCATACAATTTGTTGGCCAAAGTCAAGATTGTGTGATATTTAACGGGATCTTAGCCCACTAGGAAACACGGTTTCCCGAGTACTCGACAGAGGGTTGGAGGCTCGCCGAAAAATAGTGGGAGGCAAGAATTGAATTTGCAATATTCGTTTAATTACTCGCCATACGCGCTCCAACAATATCATTCGTCAAATCAATTAAATGTTAGTTGGACTAATATTTAAATTGTTGTTTTTATAAGCAATTGGACTGTATTATAGTTGATTATATAATTGGATTATAGTAATCAATATATTTGAATTAATTAATTTCAATTTACAGTTGATTTTATAATTGGATTATAGTAATCAATGTAATTGAGGTTAATTAATTTAAATTATATTTGATTATATAGTTGGACTATAATAATCATTATAATACATAGTACCACAAATCATTGATTAAATAGTTGGACTATTAGAATCAAGATAAATGAAAGATTAGTGTTTAAAACATAATCATGGGTGAAAATGTATTTAAACGACTATAATTTTCAAATTGGGAATTAAGTTTCAGGATGGTCCTGGAAAAAGCAATAATTTACTTTATTTGATAAAATAACATATTATGCCTAAGCCTGGAGTTAAGCAAATAAGTGGAACATGATATTTGGAATATTCATGTAATGATAACTTTAGTGCTTAATCCATTATACTTGTCATATAGATTCCTTAATTTCTTTATCAGAACTAAGAATTAGATTCTTAAAGTATGATATTGAAATTGAAGGATCTTCATAAATCTATATTTAGATTTTAGAAGTATATATTACAATAATAAACTCTTGGAGAGTTAATGACTATTCTCAAGGATATAAAGTCAAAGTTTGCAATTTGGCAAGTAGCGCAAGGCGCACCTTACTTCGATATTCTAGAAACCCGAGGCTTGGCAAAAGGCTTTTGGAGTGTTGAAACTGGCAAAGGCAAAATCATTATAATCTTCTAGGAAGATAAGAGGACATATCCCAAGAAGGAATTGAAGACGAGCAAGGCTCTGACTTCAAATATGTTTGTCATAATTATGTTCACTACTAGTATTAAAATTAGATTTAAATACTTATTATGGTACATAAATATGTATTGATGTTTACAATCTGTTTTGAACAGGATACTGACTTCAATAGAGATTAATCTGCGAATCGAAAATGGGACGAAAGTCGCTGTTTTGACCGTACATACCTAAGTTTAGGAACTACCCTTTGGGTATTTACGTAAATTAGGAAACTGTTATAATGTAACTAGTTTGACTAGAAACATTATCTTTATATCAGTGTTTAATCCGTTGCAGATTGAACCTTTATATTTTAGAACACTAAAGTGTTTTATTATATAAAGATGATATTAAGATTAACACATTAGATGTGAACAACAGAATTTATATTTAGAATATAAATAAATCTCACACGTATATCATGATAAACAAATAGCTCGAACTGATTTGATTAGGGAGAAACTTAAAAGTGGCAATGTTGTCTGGGACACATTAAACAAGATTCGTATATCCGCACTTTTGAAGAGTGGGTACTAGGACATATTTGATTCCAATCAAATAAAGTCTACGAATCTAGTTTATCGGGCAAAGTGCCTAAAACACTATTTACTTGGTAAAAGTGTAAATGCCACCGATCTGTTAGCCCTAATTGATAGTGAAGTTAGTGGGCCCATGTCTAGCTAGGCTAGATGTGGCTATGAATATT
>SKCR01005303.1:0-25926 GCA_019454045.1 Zanthoxylum bungeanum | reverse complement strand
TAAATTATTCCGATAAAAGGGAAAAAGAATAAAACATAATTAAATAATTTTGTTAGTATTCTAGATTAAAACCTTTCAAAGAACACGATCATTCACACGCACACACGTATCTTTCTTGGTGGAGAGTCATAACTAAAAAGATCAATTGGAGTTCACAAAGAGAAAATTTTCAAATTTTTTAAAGCTACTAGTAGTCTGCTTCCACATGCGCATGGAGTGAATGAGAAAAATTCCTGTCACTCCCAGCAAAATACGCCTTGAAAATGCTAGATAACATTAGGGAAGTAGAGAGGGCCAGAGAACCTAGAGGAGAATTGAGGTTATTTATCATCCTCAATGAGCAATATATAAGAACATATCCTATATCAACCAACCAATAAGGGTTGTTTGTTCCTAGATGGCCATGGAGGACAATCAACACTTTGATTCTTTCCTCATTAGTTTGCCGGTAATAAAAGCTCAATACATCACTAGTAGAGATTTTCTATCAATTCCATCACAAAGGGATGTTGTGTAATATCCCGAATATTTTTTCGGAACGGTTCTAGAAGATTTCCGAATTGAAGTTTAGAATTCGGAGCACGATGCTATTCAAAAATAAGACTATATGTGATGGAAAATATGTTGAAATATTTTTAAATGAAGTTTCATCGCATTGGAAAACGCGTGGTTATGAGAACCGGTTACGCGATTTCTGATTTTATCGTTATACGCGTAAAAGTTTCTTATTTCGGCTATAAACACAACAAATGAATTATGATTGAGCTGATTCTTAAATCATCAGACTCGTTTTTTCGAGACGAACAACTTTCGTGTTCAACACTTTTCAAAATTTATGTCAGAACAAGATAGGGACCTAACTGTAATTTTCGGGGGCCATATTGTAATTTTCGAAAATATTTTCTATATTTACCTCAAAGTTTTAGGAAATTACAAAAATCGCATATGTTCTGTACAATACACACGCACCCCGTCTCCAAATGGGATTAGCAATGGCCTCTTCGCGTCGACGACCAGCCGTTGCGATGAGGCCAGTTTAGCGCCTGACCACCCCGCATCCAACAGTGGCCGGCGGCGATGCCAGAAATACCGAAAAATGGTGATAAGGAGAGAGAAATGCGCGGGCTTGGGTATCCCGATCATGGCTCGTCGCTTCATTTCACGGCCTAAGCCACCCGCCAAATCAAAGCTCTTGGAGAGTACTATAATTGGCGGTGACAGATTTCAGTTCTGTGCACACGAAACGATTCCGATGAATAGTGACCCACTGTGAACAGTAGCTCTGATCAGAATTTTGTGATTTTAGCGCGTTCGTGGGATCATTTGGAGTCCGTATATGGCCTCGAAATCTCGATAAGACCTCCCGATATAAATTCGCAAATTTCAAGTTTATAGTTAAATGATTGGATGTATCTAGTAGCTTCGTAGCATAGAATATTGGTATAAATTGAATTATTTGAGTATTAGTTTATTGAATATGTGTATTTGGTAGAATCCGAGTGAAAACAGAACGAATTAGAACGATCCGATAGATTATGCCAGTTTTCGGTAAAAGTGGGTTTTCCGTGTATTAATATGTTTTTTATCGTAATGATGGATATGAGTCATATGTGGTGATAAGATAGTGTTTGGATAAGTCCGGGTAGGTTCGGAGGGTTCGGGACCCTTCCGTAGCGTTTGCGAAAACTTTTTTCGGAAGATTTTCCAAAAATACCTAAACCGGGGATTTAAGTGAACTAGTGGTTTGGAATAGTTTATAACGATGTTTTAAGATTACTGAAACTGAAAGTATTGAAAAAGGACTTGATTTAGTTGTACCGGAAATATCCGAGATTTTATCATAGTTTAGTCGAGAACTCCATAAGTTATAATTCTGACGGCTCTTCGCTATTTGTTTTGGCAGACTTGATTAGGACCTAAAGTGCTCGCGAAGCCAGGTAAGTAACTAATGCGATGAGAGCTTAATGGGTGATTTCGTGTTTTGAATATACATATATAAGTGTATAGATGATTGATATGTTAGGTTAAATAGAAGATAGTTAAGAAGTAGTTTGAGAAGGAGTTCAAGGTTATGTGTAGTTAAGTGAAACTGTCATTGCATGTATGATTTTTATTATTATTATGATATGAAGTAAGAGATTTAATGATATTAATGTCTGTATGTATTTATTGACGTGTTTGAAGTGAAATGTTTGATAAGCTTAATGTCTATGTGTATGTACGTAAAGGTATGAATCTGTAACGATACGAAATTATGTACGTGAACGAATATGAAAATGTATAAGTATATGAGTATGTATTCATATATGCATATGATGTTACGATATGTATAGCTTGGATATGTTAATTTGGTAAAGATATTATATCAAATGTTCATAAATAGAGATTTTGAAATGAATATGTTTGATCGATAAAATAAAATTTATGAGGACTATTAAAAGTTTGACAATTGAATTTTGTAACAAGATGTATATTTATATGTTTGAAACATATATTTGTATGTGAGTGTTTGAATCATGTTTTGGAATGTTTTTTATGGATGTGCTTGTGTATGAGAAGTCGTGCAATAAGTTTGGTGTACCGTGATATATATGCATGTTTGTATGTTTAATTGATTGATGTTCTCATGGTATAGTAGTCGAGCTGGATAGGCTAAAATAGGTAATAAGTTCCATACGAGCATTATGTGTGTAAGCCAGCAATATATATGTGTTGTTGAATGTTATGATCTTTGATGTATCGGTTGTTGTGTGTGCTTCATGGTTGGTTGCTTGATGTTCGTAAATGTTTCTGAGTGTATGTGTATGATAGAACTCGTGTTATGTATGGATCGTGTATGCTTATATGAAATGAATAGATGATTTGAAACCGATGAGAATATCAGAGTTTATAAAGCGTGTTTGCTGAGTTGTAATTGTATGTACGTATATGTATAAGAATTACGATATTGTATTTGCATGTATATAAGAGAAATATGTTTTTAATTGAAAGAAGTGTCATTGTTTCATCGATTTGATGATATTTCAAAGATGCTTAATCGTAATAAAGTATAATAAGTCTGACTTCACGTCACATATAATGGAAATGGATTCGATGTAAAATGACTTATTTGTGATGTTTGGGTCGATGATTTGTGTGATTTGAATGTTTGGCTAATAGATTGACATATATGTGAATATGTAGATTTGAAAATTTGTCATGGTAAGGTATAAAGGATAATAAAATATGGTAAAACTGAACTTTTAACAATGTAGTAATTCTGTTAATCTATTGATACGTTTGACTTGTTTGTTTATAGTAGCATGGTTACTTACTGAGTTTTTAAGACTCACACCAAACCAGTTTGCTAGTTTTGTAGGTTGACTAATAGACAGGTCAAACAATTCAGCTTTGGAAGTCATGCTCGAGACGCGGATCACCCAAGTGGCTGTCACCCTTGCAAGTATCCTGGGAGAAGGTTTAGGGAGTTTAGAATGTTTTGGTTATTGTTTTGTTTGTCGTGCTGAGCACGCTGTTTGTATATATATATATTAGTAAATATTTTGATTGTTTATGATGTGGTGGGCACAAATGCCCTTGAGTGTTGATAGATGATGTGGGCGGAGCCTTTACGATATGATTTTGATTAAATTTGTGTGGACTTGAGGTCCTTTTATTTGTTTGAAGTCTTCTTAGATTCCCTTTGATGCTGGACTGTGATCCAGGTTGTCCAATTTTAGGATACATAATGCCGAATTTTCGATAAATTCAGAGGCTTATGGAGATGGGTCAATCATGTCTCTTGCCGGTAACAACCTGCCTCTGGCGGGGTGTTACATGTTGACACAGCCATAATAGATCAAGAAGTGCCACTAAAAGTTATAGAAAAGCTCTATAAGGAAGAAGCACTATAGAAAATGGATATTCATTAAAAAGTTCCATAGAGAAGTGAGATCTAGAAAGAAATGCCATTGGAAATCCTACAAAATAAAACTCCAAGAAAAAGTTGCATTGAAGATAAAGCCCTCTGTGAGAGGGTTAGTATTGGGAATTAAATAATGACGTGCAATGGAAAAATATTTGAGTTAATTGCTTGCTATTTACCATGAGTAAAAAATAGTTTAAGGTCCCAAGTGCAAGACCACAATTCAATTATAATATAAGGGCTCAAAATTCCAAAGTCATTCTTCCCAAAGGAATGTTGTTGAACACAAAATATACCAAAAAATAATAACATTAATTAAAATGTAAGAAAATAAGGGTCTAGAAGTTATAGTTAATGTGAAGTACTAGAAATATAAATTGCAATATAGTAAATAACAAGAAATAATAATAAAAAGGATGAAGTGGGGATTTGATTCCATCAAAGCTCATCATTAACTCACTCTAATTCATATATACTACTTTTATCAAACATTAATGAAACATTAAATATTATCACAAAGTTCACTATCTCTAATGGTACAAACCTAGCAAGATTGTCCATATTGTCCATGTCCATAGGTTTGGGTTTAGAAGAGTCATTACTTTCTACCAATATTTTGGACTAAAAGATTTTCACTTTATGTCTTAACAATATTCTCAAGAGGTTCACAAGAATATGATATCTTAAGTATCTAAACAAAAGCATAACATATCTTTCAAACTTAAAGAAACATTGAAGAATAAAGACAAAGAAATAATATAAAGCATAACATACCTGAAAATAAATTTGAAGCATAAAGCAGTGTTAGCGATTGTTAGTGAGCCATGTTAGTTTCTTCACACCCCAACACCAAGGGATTTAGTCTCTCTCTATCATAAGGATTGTCAAAAAGAAGGTTTTCCTCCTAAGGGTTGAAGGTATGAAGCCTAGAATCAAATATAGTAAGTAGTGAAAATCAGAGGAAAAAGAAGAAGTATAGAGAGAATTCTAGAGACTTATATTAAACTAGGAGAATTACAAACTATGGGATTATGAAGTGATGTCCAATTGTGTAGATAATGGACATATATATAAGAAAAATCAAAAATCAAAAGACTAAAAAGGGCTTTAATAAAATATTACACAATATGATTTGTAGAGCCAAATTCAAATTAGGTCAAAAGGATAGAAATTTCATCATTGGAGTTTTTGGTTGACGACCTTTGACATTCCTCTTTGTGTGAGTGCAGGTGTTTGGGTGGAAAATAAGGTCTTTTTGCATGACAAATTGGTGTACGTTGGTGGACATATCCCTTTCATGTGTTGGAATTTGAATTGTTTAGATTTTTGCACCTATAATACCATAAACTTAATTAATTCACAATAAGGTTACAAGTTTATGATCTTAATCTAAATTTAGTCTTTTATTTCTAAAATATTACTAAAGTAGGTCTAAACATACCGTAAATATATCAATAAATTAATATTATCAACACCCCTAACTAGCTTTTGCTAGCCTCTAACGAAATAAAGCGAAAATAAAACAAAATGATAACTCAGAACTTAGCAAAACTATGGTATATTTCATGAGTGAATATTCAAGCTTAAACACAAGTCAAATTTATAATTTCCATAAAAAATATTTTACTTAACAACTTTTATAAAGACTAAAGGTGTGTGCGCGCTAAGACCCAAGACAAGTGCTAAGCATACATACAAAAGAAAATTTACAAGCCAAAGCTACAACTTATTTCCTCGCAAGGTAGACAATTAAGTATTTAGGTAAAGTGTTCGGAATTTCACTCAATAGAGTTGCACAAGAGTGGTTAATCAAAATATGACAATGGCAAATTATTTGGTACAAGTATTAAACATATATAGATAATATGATAAATACACTTCAATGGAAATCAAAATTCTTTAAAGTACAACTTAGAGTGAAAATGTCAATGAATATGGTTGTAATGTGGCCAAGGTTATGGTTCTTAAGGAATGTAAATTTGGATAGTGCAAAGTTTCCCTCCTTCAAAAATGATATACCCATATATATATATATATATATATATTAAAATTTCACATTTTCAACCATTTTTCTTTCCTTTTGTATATTCTTTTTTTTTATTAATTTTTTTTTATTTTGAGCACGGCGAAGAACTTTTCATTTTGAACATTTGTCTTTTTAATTTGTCATAGAATATCCCCAACATTTGTTTTGTCAACCCCATCATGATTGTCAACCTTAAGCATACACATGGAAGTATTAAGCATGGTGGTCTTAGAAATTAAGCTTAGCTACATTAATTTGGAGTGTATCAGATTGCATGGGTTGTTAAAGAAAGTTTTTGAAATTTTTTCCAAGGCTCAAGGGGGTTTATTAAGGGATTTATTATGGAAAATGGCTTGAAAGGTCCAAAAATATACCTAAATTGACATTCATCATACTCCAAATTGTTGTACATGTAAGGATTTCTATGCAATGTAATAAATGAACAAATCAATAATAGTTTGCAACAATGTAATCACTCACTCTCTTATCTTACAAAAATTTCAAAAGCTTGATAGTTTTCAAAATTTATGCAGTATGCACACCCATCCATCAATATAAGGCTTGAAAGTGCAAACAAGATATGAGTCTAGATAAAAATTAGTAAGTTAGCAAACTTAAATGGCAAAAGAGATAAGCATGCAACATGTAACTATGCCATTCAATTATGAAACTAAACTAATTACAAGAAACAATTAAGTTTCCATAAAAATGATTCATCAAAATTCATGTTTCATAGGCATCAAAATATCAATAAGGTAATTTCTTCTAAACCTAAGAAAATGTGAAAAATTATATCACTCCCCCAAACTAAATTTTGCATGGTTCTCAATGCATTAAATTTAAAGGCAAGAGTTAGGGTTATAGTATACCTTGGAGTCTTCAATGAATGTGATCGGATTGGAATAGAAAACTCCATAAAAATTAGGTTAGAAAAATTAAATTTCTGCACAGCACAGAAAGAATTGTTAACCGAACTACAGAGTAAGGTTAACCAAACCGTTAGTGGAATGTATTCCAGGTACAGTAAGAAGTGCTAGAAAATAGAAAGGAAATACAGTAATTAAAAGAGAGAAATTGTAAAAATTAAAACACCACAAAGTTCTAAACACATAAATTAACATAAAACATGTAAACAAATAATTAAAACAAGCAAAAATCGAAAACAAATTTGGATTTTGAGGGAATTTGGACTTACGGGATTTGGATTTTATGGAAAACAATTTGGATTTTTCAATGGGAGCACAAACATGCCTAAATAAAAGGATCAAATATAGGAAGGGTCACACAAGCCAATGCATGTGACCTTTTGTGCAAAATTCACCAAGTATAGTTTCAATCTTTGGCCATTGACCTTAGAAATAGAACCATCCTTAGGATTCAAGATATCAACGATCCCGTAAAGATACACGTGCTTGACTATGAAATGACCGATCCATCTTGATTTAATTTTGTCGGGGAAGAGGTGGAGTATAGAATCATAAAGTAGGACTTTTTGATTTTCAAGCAATTCTTTGTTTTTTTATATACTTATCATGTAACAATTTCATTATTTCCTCGTAAATTTTTGCATTCTCATAAGCACAAAATCTAAACTTATCCAACTCATTCAATTGTAATTTCCTCTTAAAGCCGCTAGCATACAAATTAAAATTTAATTTACTCAAAGACCATAATGCTTTATGTTCTAGTTCTTCCGGAAGATGACATGCCTTCCCTTAGACTAGATATTATAAGACATACAAAGTGGAGATTTGTAGGCGATCCTATATGACCATAAATCATTGATTAACATGATTGACCAATCCTTACGATTGGGGTTAATTGTCTTTTGTAGGATGCCATTGATCTCTTTGTTGGCTAAGCCAGCTTGATCACTAAATTGGAGATTATAAGGGGTGACAACTTTATGAGTGATCTCATATTTCTTCATTAATGCCTTAAAAGACCTATTATAAAAATTAGATCCACCATCACTTATTATAGCTCTTGGCACACCAAATCTAGAAAAAATATTTTCCTTTAAGAACTTGCGGACAATATTGTGATCATATGTTATAGTTGGTATGACTTCCACCAACTTACTAACATACTCAACCGTATTTACGACGTAAAGATGGCCAAAGAGCTAGAAAAATGACTTATGAAATCAATACATCAACAATAACAAATCTCAACAACAAAAATAGGTGACATCGGCATCATGTTTCTTTTGAGAATTATTCATAACTTTTGACATGCATAACAAGGTTTACAATAAGCAAAAACATCTTTATGTATGGCTGGCCAATAAAATCCACAATTGGGTATCTTGCTACAAGTTTCCTCACATGAAAAATGACCAACACAAGCACTGTCATGATAAAAAGAAATTACACTTTAAATTTCATGGTTATCCACACATCTTCTAACTAATTGGTCTTTGCAATATTTTAAAAGATAAGGCTCATTATAAAAGAAATTTTTGACTTCCCTAAAAAAAAATTTCCTTTCTTGTGCATTCCACTCCTTTGAAAAAATACCCCATAATAAGGTAGTTCACTAAATCCGAAAACCATGACAAAGAATAAACTAGGAACAAACTTTCATCTAGAAAGGAATCATGTATAGGTTCTTCCATAGTTTGGCCATCTAGAGCTAGACATGATAAGTGGTCAGTAACAACATTTTAATATATTTTTTTCTTTTATTGTTATGTCTAATTCTTATAGGCATGATATCCATCTAGCTAGTCTAGGTTTGGCGTCTTTCATTGCTTAAAAGTATTTTAAAGCCGAGTGATCCATGAAAATCATGATAGGAGATCCTAGGACATAAGTCCAAAATTTATCCAAGGCGAAGACAACGGCTAATAATTCATTCTCCGTAGTGGTATAATTCAATTGTGCATTATTAAAAATATTAATAGCATATGATATGACATGAGGTTTCTTATCTAGCCTTTGGCCAACAACAGCCCTTAATGCAAAGTCACTAGCATCACACATCAAATGGATGATCCCATCTATGTGGTTGAATGATAGATGCGGTGGTTAACATATGCTTCATTTTTTTCAAAAATTTCTTGGCATGTATTATTCCATTCGAATGGAACATCATTTTAAGGAGATTAGTCATAGGAAGTGAAATAAAACTAAAGTTCTCAATAAATCTCGTATGAAAACCTGTATGTCCTAAGAATGATCTAACATCTTTTATATATATAGGTGGTGGCAATTTATAAATTATGTCAAGCTTGGCCTTATCAACCTCAATGACTTGAGAAGAAATGATATGTCCTATAACTATGCCTTGTTGAACCATAAAATGATATTTCCCCAATTCAACAACAAATATTTCTCCTCATACCTAGCAAGCACAAGTGTAGGCATTGCATTTTTTCATGTGAAACCCGATGATGAGTCTCAGTTGGAGGCACTACCTTTTTAGTTAAGGATATTGTGGGAAACGGTCGTCGGAAGGGAATCGGTGTTTCATTAGATTTTTATTCACTCGTTTAGCGTTAGGCTCACTTGTTGGACCTCTGTTTAAAGCACTCTTGGCCCAAACCCACTCACCAAACCAACACAACACCTAGCTTACCAAGACAAAGCCCAAACCCACTCACCAAACCAACACAACACCTAGCTTACCAAGACAAAGCCCACGCCCACACCCACCTAGGACCACATGCCCATGGCCCCTAAAATACACCCAAATTAAATTAAATATTAATTAAATTAAATATTAACTAAATAAAATATTAATTAAGTCATTTACCAAATTAAATAAGACATAAAATATAATTATACCAAATTAAAATATTGTAACTTCCTAATCCAAAATATTATATACTAAATTAAAGAAAATATTAAATTAAATCATACATAATTAAGATAAATCACAAATATTATATACCTTACTTAACCAATATCATGTCTAAACAAGATAAATCAAATATTCAACCTTCCTAATTCACCAAAATTTGTCCCCCCAATCAATCAAATCCTTTCCTTGTTTGACACCAAATCCAATCTATTCCTTGTGAGACAAGACAAAGCCCTAGCCCTTGTCTATATAAACAACCCAAAACCAAAGCCAACCCCCTCTGGAATCTCTCACAATTCACGCCCATACATGCCCAAGAAACCCTAGCACTCTTACGCATACAACAACAAGAAGCAACACAAACAATTCTCTTCATCTCCACCCTCACTTCACCGAAAATAAACCTTCAAAATAGTCCACTAAAACACCAAAACAGCAGCCCCAAAAATTGCAGCCATATCACCGAAAAACACCTTAAAACAGTCCTCATAATCCTTAAAACAGTAACATAAAAAACTGCACCCTTAGCCTCCTTAAACAACCGAAAAATACAGCCCTTAAACCCCTAAAAAATGCAAAAACAGTAGCACTAAAGACCTGAAACAGTAAGCAGGGAATACAGAGAAAACAACAGCAAAATGGAGGTCAAACAGCAGCAAAACGGAGGTCAAACAACAAGCAAAACAACAAAACAGTGAGCTAAGACGCTAAACCAGTGAACCGGAGAAGTTGAGGAGCTTTAACCCTTCTGATCTCCGTGCAACGTAAGTCTGAAAGTCGGCAAAAAAGGTTCGACCTGAGGGTATTTTTCACACTTGTTTTTAGTTTTATCTTTATTATTTATTGAGTTTTGTTCGCATGATTACTATATTAAAATGCATGTTGTAGCCCTTGAGTAGATAAATATGCATATATTGTAAAATGATGTATGTTGTGGCCCTTGAATAAAATGAAAAATGTGTCGCCTCTCGTGGTATATAGGATGGAAACCCGGACATAAATTTCATAGCCGATTCTGAATGGATGGTAGTATGATCTGTACTCGGGATACAACTCCACGTACCACTTGAGTAAACGGTGCATATTTTGTTTATGTTGTTTTGATTTGTTTGTCATTCCTTACTTGACTTCCGCATGTTATTTGTTTATATAACGATGTGATCGAGCGCATGGGCTTAGTAAGTTGGATTAAAGGTCCCCTATTCTGAGGGGTTAAAATCCTTTATCACGATGCTTTGCCACGCCGATCGATGTATATTCGGTTGAATGTAAGATGTGCTCAATCGGGTACACGAACGCGAACCTTCTATTTACCGTTCGAACGCGTTTACGAACACTACATGAACGTGCACACACTGAACTGAGTCTGTCTCATCATATTTCATGCATAATTGCCTCTTGGGTGATCTCTCTTGCATTATGTAGTCAATCATATTATTTGTATTCCTGCATTTATCCATTCGATGTATTCATAATATAGTACTCAAACATGATTAGGTTGTTCTTAGTTTTCAATATCATATGATCGAAATATGTTCATGAGATTGCCATGTGATGTTGTATGTTGTGATGATTAATTTCATGCATGCGAACTTAGAAATATAATTATCATTGGAAATAAGTTGTTTAGGCTTGGCTAAATTATTGCATAAATCATTTTATTACAAGTGGCATAAGTAAGGGACCATTCCGAACCCAACGGTTTGAGGTTTTCCCTTGCGAGGGGTGAGTGCGGCCTTAAATCTCATTTTCCCGGTTCACACCGGGTGGCGACTCCATTATTTTCCGGTTTAGTCCCCTGCGGGCTACTCCGTACTCCCAACTAGGCCGCGAGCCTAGAACAACATGCGTCGCCCAGTTTTTGTGTCCCACAGTCTGGCGACTCCACTGGGGATAGAGAATCGGCCCCGAAATAATGTTTTGTAATATTATGATTTGTGCTTTAATTAACTGTGTTTACTGTGGGTTAAAAGGGGTTTAATCAAAGGCACTTTTAAGGTTAGATAATGGTTTGGTGTCTTCCCTCATTCACTTATAAGGAAAAGCTGTGAAGGCACCTAGACAATCACTTACTTGTGGCCTATTGTGATGGACTAATTTGGAAGACTCGTTGTTTATTCCTGTCACCAAGCGATAAGAGCATAAGAGGCTAGGGTACTTAAGAGAGCCTCGCTCTACCCTCCCTCTGGGGAATCTACAACGAGAAATCCATTTGACAGTCAGTCACACACCATAACTCATTGGCACGTACTGTAGGGTATAAAAAAGGTGCGCTCACTTGGTCGCTCGAACCATTGAGTGGGGAGACCTTGTTGTGGGCAATCCTTCGCCAGCGAAAGTCTTTGTCTACACTCCCGCAAACCCACAAGTAGACCGGGGTCATATGGCCTATAGCAACTATTTCCTTGTGCTTGTGGAGCATCCTCATTTGGATGTAGTTGGATTTCTTGTCAGAAATGCGAACTTGTTGTGCCATTTAAACTGGGACGAGTTCTTATCCTATGATGATTGGGCCAAAAGCTTCTGAAATATCGATGGGCCACTCTATAGAAATTATTATTTTATGTTTGCATTACCTTTCTTTTATGCTTGTGTTTGGGAACATCGTCGTTTGGATCCATTTGGACCATTTGTCATGGGATGTGAGCTTGTTGGGCCATTTAAACTGGGACAAGAACGTATCTTATGACGATTGGGCCAAAGGCTTCTAAATATCGATGGGCCATTTTGTGCTTGTGTTCGGAACATTACCATTTGGATTTAGTTGGACTCCTTGCCATGAGATGTGAACTCGTTGGGCCATCTAAACTGGGACGAGTTCACTCCTATGACGGTTAGCCCAAAAGCTTCTAAAATGATAATGGGCCGATTTATTTGAAAATTTTAATCGATTTAGTATGTTCTATATGTTACATGCATCTCATGCACCTCATACATACATCATGTTAACACCCTCTATGTCTCAAAAAGACATCATAGATACCATTTGGGTTAGAGAAGGGACAAGGCTCACTAAAAGAACAGTAACAAGCATGAGTGAATTCGATAACGAGGTATCTCGTATGGATCAGTTAGAGAACGGTCTCGCCAAAATCACTGAACAGTTGCAAGCCCTGACTACTGCTGTGGCTGGTATAGCTGGATCTCGTGCTAGGGGTAGTTCTGGGGATGTGAGGCAAGAGGAGCCTCCGAACAGATTGGGGGAGGATATCCCCACTTTTGATGATGATATGGCAGAGTATGCAACATGCAGAGTATCTGGGTCTCAGGTAGAATTACAGAAACTCTGGGATCAAGTTGAGAGGGTTACCCGCAGGATGAGGGGTAAGAACGAGGATTTGCTGGATTATGAGACGCTGACTTTCGAAGAGCAGTTGCCGGCACAGTTCAAGATGCCTGATATGGGTAAGTTTAATGGGAATGGAGATCCAATGGTGCAACTCTGTCAGTATGTATCAGTCATGAGTTTAGTTGGCCTATCTCAGCCCCAAGTGCAGAAGATGTTTGGAATGTCGCTCGAGGGAGCTCCCGTGGTGTGGTACCACAGTTTGGAGAAGAAAGTGAAGGAAGATTGGAGGGAGTTGGCTGATGCCTTCCTGAAGCAGTATGTCACTGACCTAGAGATCGATATGTCACTCCGCGATCTAGAGAATGTTAAGAAAAAATGAGGAGAGTTTTAAGGAGTATGTGTGTAGGCATTGCATTTTCGCATGTGAAACCCGATGATGAGTCTGAGTTAGAGGCACTACCTTTTTAGCTAAGGATATTGCGGGAAACGGAGGTCGTAAGGGGAAATTCAGAATAAGTACGTCATCAAGTTCATTTCACAAGTTCACTGTCTTCGTTAGTGCTGCGTTTGTTACTTCGTTCGAACGTCAGGCAGATTACGGACATTCGTGCAGCGTTCTAAGGGGCGTTCGAACGGCGTCGGTATTTCTGGTTTTGCTGCTAGCCTCGTACCCCAGCCCAATTAGCCCCCAAAGGCCATAAAACACATCCCAATTAATAAAACACATTTAAAACACATGGGAAATTAAATTAAATATTAAATGAAATAATTAAACCATTTACCAATTTAATGAAATATAAAATATAATCATACCTAATAAAGATAAATCAAATATATTATATACCAAACTAAACAAAATCATATACTAATTAAAAAGATGGCATGCCTAATTAAAATCAATCATAACAAATTAAAGATATTGTATTCCTAATCTAAGCCAAATTTGTCCCCCCTCAATCTTTGACTTTCCTTGCTCAACACAAAATCAAATCCCTTCCTTGTGAGACAAGGTGAAACCCTAACCCTTCTCTATATAAACAACCCCTAACCAAGACATGCACCCCCTGGCTCATACAGATAACTCACACAAAAATCACAACACAAAGAGCCTTAGCCACTCACGGCAATAGCAACAAGAAGAACACAAACAATTCCCTTCATCTCCTCCACTCCATAACCGAAAACAGCACCCCCTAAACCTCTACCCATCACCAAAAATCTCCCCCATACAGCAGCCCTCTATCACCGAAAATACACCCCCAAACAGCGGCCCAAACACACCCCAAACAGCCCTTGAAACACGCATGGACAGCAGCCCAAACCACTCCCAAAACAGTCCCTAAAATCCCTTAAAATAGTAACATAAACTGCACTTATAATCCTTGAAATAACCACACAAAACTACACTAAAAAACCACGAAAAACACTCGAAACAGTTCATTGAAACGTCAAAATAGGTGACCTGAACAGTGAGTAGCAAAGCAGAGACCGAACAGCAGCAAAGCAGAGACCGAACAGTAGCAGAACGGAGACCGAACAGCAGCAGAACGGAGACCAAACAGCAAGCAAAACAGCAAAATAGTGAGCGAGGACGCTAAACCAGTGAACCGGAGAAGTTGAGGAGCTGTACCCCTTCCGACGTCCGTGAAATGCAAGCCGGAAAGTTGGCAAAAAGGTTAGACCTGAGGGTATTTTTCACACTCGTTTTTTTGTTTTTTTTATTTGTATTATCTATTGAGTACTGCTTGCATGATTGTCATGTTGAAATGCATGTTTTGGCCCTTGAGTAGATAAATATGCATGAATTATGAGATGTTGTATGTTGTGGCGGTGGAATAAAATGAGAGATGTGTCAACTCTCGCGGTATATCGGATGGAAACCCGGACATAAATTTCATAGCCGATTCCGAAAGGACGGTAGTATGATCTGTACTCGGGATACAACTCCACGTACCGCTTGAGTAAACGGCACCCTCTTTTGTTTTATGTTGCTTTGGTTTATTTATTTTTCGTCACTTGAATTCTGCATGTTGCTTATTTATGCATGATTCAATCGAGTGCATGGGCTTAGTAAGTGGAATGAAAGATCCCCTATGGGGAGGGGTTAAAGCCCTTTACCACGATACTTTTCCGCGCCGGTTGATGTGTGTTCGGTTGAATGCAAGATACGTTCAATCGGGCATACCAAGTTTGATATTATTGCTTTTTAATTCTTTATATGTATGATTCAATCGAGCGCATGAGCTTAGTAAGTGGAATGAAAGATCCCCTATGGGGAGGGGTCAAAGCCCTTTACCACGATGCTTTGTCGCGCCGGTTGATGTGTGTTCGGTTGAATGCAAGATACGTTTAATCGGACATACTGAGCTTGACATTGTTGTCTTTATTCTTTGTGTTGCATGCATCAGGTCTGGTTCCGTTCGAACGCGTTCTCGAACGCTATACGAATGCGAACCTTCTGTTTACCGTCCGAACGCGTTATCGAACGCTACGCGAACGCACACACACTTTCTTAGTCTTATCATGCATCAGGTCTGGTTCCGTTCGAATACGTTCTCGAACGTTATACGAACGCGAACCTTCTGTTTACCGTTCGAACGCGTTTTCAAACGCTACGCGAACGCACACCCACTGAACTGAGTCCTCTTCATCAGATTTCATACATAGTTTTCCTAGTAGCTATCCCCACATGTATGAATACAATGTGTTTAATGTATTACGATTCATATACCTATGTCATGATAACATTTGAGTATTATTTCTTGAGGTATATCGGATGGAAACCCATACATAAATTCTGTAGCCGATTCCGAATGGACGGTAGTACGGTCTGTAATTGGGATACAATTCCACGTACCACTTGAGAAGGTGCTCACATGTGTTCTTGTGTGGTTAGTATGTGTGCTTGTGGTTTCTTGAATATAATATGCCAGTGAAGTTGTATGCTTGTTGCTCCTTTGATGTACTTTCAAGCATGCAATCTTAAATGTGAAACATATGTAAACTTAGGTGTAAGTTTTATTTTATACATGTGAATTTAGAAGCATGATACTTTTGGAAATAAGTGATACTTAAGCCTGATTAAATTATTACATAAATCCTTTCATTACAAGTGACATGAGTAAGGGACCATTCCAAACCCAACGGTTTGAGGTCTTCCCTTGCGAGGGGTGAATGCGGCCTTAAATCTCATTTTCCCGGTTCACACCGGGTGGCGACTCCATTATTCTCCGGTTTAGTCCCCCGTGGCTACTCCGTACTCCCGACCGGGCCACGAGCCCGGGACAGCATGCGTCGCCCAGTTCCTGTGTCCCATAGTCTGGCGACTCCACTGGGGATAGAGAATCGGCCACGAATATTGTCTTGTAATGTTTGGATTTATGTTTTAATTGACCGTGTCTATAGTGGATAAAATGGGGGTTTAATCAAAGGAATTTTAAGGCTAGGTAATGGTTGGGTGTCTTCCTTCATTCACTACCTTTCTAGAAGGAAAAGCTGTGAAGGCGCCTATATAGCCATCTACTCGTAGCCTATTGTGATGGACTAATTTGGAGGACTCATTGTTTATTCCTGAAAACAAGCGATAAGAGCCTAAGAGGCTTGGGTATTTAAGTGAGCCTCGCTCCACCTTCCCTCTGGGGAATCTACAACGGGAAATCCATTTGACAGTCCGTCACACACCATAGCTCATTGGCACGTACCTTAGTGTATAAAAAAGGGTGCGCTCACTTGGTCGCTTGGACCCTTGATTTGGGAGACCTAGTTGTGGGCCATCCTTCGCCGATGAGAGCCTTTGTCTATACTCTTGTGAACCCACCCATAGACCGGGTTTGTATGGTTAAAGTAACAATTATTTCCTTGAGTATGTGCTAGTGGACCATCCTCATTTGGATGCAGTTGGACCATTGTCAGAAATGCGGACTTGCTGGGCCATTTAAACTGGGGCGAGTTCGTACCTTATGAACATTGGGCCCAAAGCTTCTAAAATGTTGATGGGCCATTCCGTAGAAATTATTACTTTATGTTTGCATTATCTCTTATGCTTGTGTTTGGGAACATCGTCGTTTGGATCCATTTGGACCATTTGTCATGGGATATGGGCTTGTTGGGCCATTTAAACTGGACAAGAATGTAATTTATGACGATTGGGCCAAAGGCTTCTAAGTGATTGATGGGCCACTTTGTGATTGTGTTCGGAACGTTACCATTTGGATTTAGTCGGGCTCTTTGTCATGAGATGTGAACTCATTGGGCCATTTAAACTGGGATGGGTTCACTCCTATGACAATTAGCCCGAAAGATTCTAAAATGATAACGGGCCGATTTGTTTGAGAGTTTTAATTGATTTAGTATGTTATATATGTTACATGCATCTCATGCACCTCATACATACATATATCATGTTAACACCATCTATGTCTCAAAAAGACATCATAGATACCGTTTGGGTTAGAGAAGGGACAAGACTCACTAAAAGAACAAGTATAAGTGAATCCGATAATGAGGTGTCCCGTATGGATCAGTTACAGAACAGTCTCGCCAAGATCACTGAACAGTTGCAGGCTTTGACTACTGCTGTGGCTGGCATAGCCGGGTCTCGTACTGGGGGTAGTTCTGTGGATGTAAGACAAGAGGAACCTCTGAACAGATTGGGGGATGATATCCCCGCTTTTGATGATGATATGGCAGAGTATGCAGCAGGCAGAGTATCTGGGTCTCAGGCAGAGTTACAGAAGCTCCGGGATCAGGTTGAGTCGGTTACCCGCAAGATGAGGGGTAAGAATGAGGATCTGCTGGATTATGACACACTGACTTTCGAGGAACAGTTGCCGGCACAGTTCAAGATGCATGATATGGCTAAGTTTAACGGGAATGGGGATCCAAGGGTGCATCTCCGACAGTTTGTATCAGTCATGAGTTCAGTTAGCCTATCTCAGCGCCAAGTGCAGAAAATGTTTGGAATGTCGCTCGAGGGAGCTCCCGTGGTGTGGTACCATAGTTTGGAGAAGAAAGTGAATGAAGATTGGAGGGAGTTGGCGGATGCCTTCCTGAAGCAGTATGTCACTGACCTAGAGATCGATCTGTCACTCCGTGATCTGGAGAATGTTAAGCAGAAAGCGGAGGAAAGTTTTAAGGAGTATGTGGACCGGTGGAGGGGTCAGTTGTTGAATATGCAGACTAGGCCCTTGGAGAATGACCAGATTAAAATGATTATCAAGGGCACCAGGCCCTCCATTTATAGCAAGTTGAGGAGGATGACCTCCATGATTACAGACATTCGGCAGTTGAGGGAGACTGTCATGGACATTGAAGACGAAGAGGCGGAAAACAGAAAATTCTATGGTCTGAACAGGAGGCCCGTTGGGGGAACATCGGGAACAAAGCCCGTTTCTGCTGAGATTGCCGCTATCCGGAACCGGCAGTTTTCCAACTTGGGAAGGCCCATGTCCAAGGTGCTAGAGAAATTGAAGAGGTAAGGGCTCTTAAAACCCTTGGAAGCCAAACCATTACCCAATCCCTTACCATCACATTATAACCTAAGTCTTTACTGTCACTTTCACCAACAAAAGGGCCATGACACCGACAATTGCGCCCGACTCCGCCATGAAATCCAAGACCTGATAGACTCCAAGAAAATACCTGACCCAGAAATAGAACAGCCTGACACACACAGAAACCCCTTACCCAACATTACCGTGCCGTACCACCACCAGCCTACATGATCAATTCTGGCCTCCCAGAAGACCTTGTCCTAAAATCCTTTCATCCTCTAGCCTTTTGCCTGGGAATCTGGGATAGTACTAGTGAAGATGAAACTGAGCAGGGGAAAAACTTTTAGCTTGATTTCTCTAGCATTGATGAGGAAGAAGTAAGGGGAATGACGCGCAGCGGTCGTTTTTACAATGATGTGTCAGAAAAGGGTAAGGAAGTTTTGACGGATGGTAGAGAAGTGGTTGAGACTGCAGAAAATACTGAGGGGGATATAGTGCTGAGGCAATTGAGGAAGACTAGAGCACCAGTGAGTATCTAGGAACTATTATGTGCATCTCGGGAGCATAGGCAGGCTATGGTTGAGGCCTTGAGCAAGATTGTGGTACCGGAAGACGCCAACCCTGCAATGTTTGTGGGGTCGGTTCAGAAGGAAGCTTTGCAGATATCTTTTTCTGAGGATGAACTCCCAGCAGAGGGGAGAAATCATAACAGGCCTCTATTTATCAGGGCCGAGGTGAGGGGCAAGAGAACTTCATGTGTGATGGTGGATGACGGTTCGTCCATCAATGTGTGCCCGCTGAAAATTCTGGCGAGATTGGGTATGAAAGCAACAGACTTGGACCCCTCCAGTATGACTATTAAGGCTTATGATGACAGTAAAAGGGGAGTTGAGGGTACCTTTGTGGCTATGGTCAAGGTAGGACCGATTGAAGATTAAGTTGAGTTCACAGTACTGAACATCCCGGCTACTTTTGCCTTGTTGTTGGGAAGGCCTTGGTTTCAAAAACTTGGGGGCGTGCCTTCCACTTTACATCAGATGATCAAGTTCCCGTATGAGGGAGAAGTTGTTACCATCCGGGCTGAGTTAGATAATGCCGTGGCTGCCTTGGAGATACAACCTTTCACGAGGTTTCAGGTGTCAGCTACTTTTGAGGAGTGGTTGGATCCTAGGGTGGCTAGGATTATGGAGAAAATGAAGTTTGAACCGGGTAAAGGTCCAAAATTACCAGATTTTAGAGGACAGACTACTCGGAAGGGTTTGGGGTATAAGTCTGATGAAGAAAAGCCAAAGGTCAAGAAAAAGGGCCTGAAACTGATGGAATGTTTTGTGAAAGCTTCAGGATATCAATGGGAGCCTGAACCTGTGGAAGTTAATGGAATTGTGGTACCTGGGTTTGAGATCTTCCAAGATATGTTGGGTAAGAAGCTGATAGTTGAAGAAATTGTGGAGAAAGAAGAAGAGAATTGGGAGGAATAATTGATGAAGTTGGAGAGCCTGACTCTGGGAGAGGACGAAAAGCCTGAGGAAGATCTGATTGTAGAGGAAGAAGTGTCTATAGATGATGAAGACATTTACCTTCCTGATTTGTTTGAATGTACTTCCGCATTATCCAATAATAAGAGATCTCAACAAGGCTTGTCCGAAAGATGATTTTCCTCTGCCGCATATAGATGTTCTGGTTGATAGTGCGGCTTTATCTGCTATGTATTCATTTGCAGATGGATTTTCAGGTTACAATCAGGTTCTCATGGCTGAGGAAGACAAACATAAGACTGCATTTGTTACTGAGTGGGGTACTTATTTTTACAAGGTTATGCCGTTTGGGCTTAAGAATGCGGGGGCTACTTATCAGCGGATGGCCACTACACTTTTCCACGACTTGATGTACAAAGAGATTGAGGTGTATGTAGATGACATGATGGTGAAATCAGAGACAAGAGTTGGGCATATTGAAGCACTGGATAGGTTCCTTCCGAGAGTTGACAGATACAACCTGCGGCTTAATCCCAAGAAATGTGTGTTTGGGGTGACATCAGGGAAATTGCTTGGTCATACAGTGGGAATGGGCAGAATAGAGGTAGACTCCGAGAAGATCAAGGCAATCACAGAAATGCCTGCACCGAAGACAGAAAAAGAAGTCAGAGCATTCTTGGGAAAGATTCAGTACATCAGTCAGTTCATTGCCAAGATGACATCAGTATGTGAGCCTATCTTCAAACTGTTGAGAAAAGATCAGCCAGTGAGATGGAATGAACAGTGTCAGACAGCCTTCGACAAGATCAGAGAATACTTGGTAAAGCCTCCTGTATTGAAACCTCCGAGACCGGGCAGACCTTTGATATTATATTTGGCTATAGAATCAGAAGCACTGGGGGCAATGATGGTTCAGGCTGATAAGACAGGGGTAGAACATGCAGTCTATTATCTGAGTAAGAAGATGCTCCCGTATGAGGCTCGGTATCAAGAAGTTGAGAAGATCTGTCTTGCCGTGGTATGGGCTTCCAGAAAGTTGCGACATTATTTCCAGTCATAAAAGATCCAGTTAGTGGCCAAGGAAAATCCTCTGAAATATCTTCATTCGGTGCCTTCACTAGTGGGAAAATTGGGCAGATGGTTGGTATTGCTGACAGAGTTTGACATTGAGTATCTCACCTCCAAAGTGATCAAAGGGCGAGCAGTAGCAGAGTTTCTGGCAATGCAACCTGTTGAGGGGGATCAGTATAAGTTCGAATTTCCAGATGAATAGATCCAAGCAATAACAGTTCAGAGATGGAAGATGTATTTTGACGGAGCGGTGAATTACAAGGGAGCCGGAATTGGGATCGTGATAGTAACCCCCGAGGGAGAGACTTTACCTTTGGCCAAGAGGTTGACATTCAGAGTGACTAATAACATGGCCGAGTATGAAGCATGTGCTTTTGGTTTGACAGCATTGATAGCCTTGAAGGCCGGGAGTGTGGAAGTCTACGGAGATTCTATGTTGGTGGTCCAGCAGATGCAAGGAGAATGGGAATTGAAAGAAGAACGGTTGAAACCTTACCTTTTCACCTCAGAAAGTGGCACAGGTTATCCCCGAGTGTAAGTTTCAGCACTTACCAAGAGAAGAGAATCAGATGGCAGATGCATTGGCTACACTTGCAGCAACTTGGGAAAATCCAGAAAAGTTAGTGTTGAGACCGTTGATACTGACAACAGCGAGCAGACCTGTTTATTAGATAGAAAGAATTCTGGAAGTTGAGGTCGACGACGGTAAACCTTGGTATTATGACATTCAGAGATATCTGGAACATGGCGAACTCCCGGAAGGGGCAGGCAGAAAAGACAGAATAGCCATTCAGAAGTTAGCTTCCCAGTATGTGATTTTGAAAGGGGAACTGTACAAGAGGTAAGCAAACGGTATTCGGTTGAAGTGTTTGGGAAAAGAAGAAGCTCAACATGTAATGGAAGAAATACACGCCGGGGTATGTGGTCCACACATGAACGGGTTGAATCTGTCCCGCAATATAGTGAGACAAGGTTTTTATTGGTCAACCATGGAAACAGACTGCACGAAGATGGTAAAGCACTGTCATTTCGCAGTGTTACAAAGCAAAACAGATGGCAAAGTTTATAGCTCGAAACCTCATTTGTCGGTATGGTATGCCGCATCATGTAGTGACAGACAACGGGGTTCAGTTCCAAGAGAGACGAAGGCAATGTTACAGAGGTACGTGATAGGCCACCACAAGTCATCACCGTATAGGCCGCAGGCAAATGGGGCAGTTGAGGCAGCCAACAAGACCATAAAGACGATTTTAGCCAAGATGACAGAGAACTGCAGAGATTGGGCCGAGAAACTACCATATGCTCTGTGGGGGTACAGAACATTAGTAAGGACAGCAACAGGGCCACACCTTACTCTTTGGTCTATGGAATGGAAGCAGTGGTACCATTAGAAGTGAAAATACAGTCTATGAGGGTATTAGCAGAGGCAAAATTACCGGAACAGGAGTGGGTCGCATAGAGGTTTGATCAGTTAGCACAATTGGATGAGAAGAGAACTAAGTCTTTGTATCACATGCAGTTGTATCAGAAGAGACTAGCCCGAGCATTCAACAAGAAAGTACGTCCCACCAAGATCAAAAAGGGTGATTTGGTACTTAAGCATCGAGGCCGTCGACGACAGATCCGAGAGGAAAATTCAGACCAAACTGGGAAGGACCTTACATAGTGCAGAAGGTAATGGGAAATGGAGCAGTGAAGCTATCAGACTTGGAGGGGAATGAATTCACCGAGCCGATCAACGTAGACAGATTGAAGCAATACTTTGCCTGAGGGAGAGAAGACCGAGCAGTCACTGCGGGAATTAGCAGAAGACCTAACCCACGGAATAAGAAAGTCATTCATGCATACACGTAACATTGCATTCTCTTCGTGTTTGTTTTTGTTTTGTGTTCGCAGGTTCGAAGAAAGGAGAAAGCGGCAGAAATAAGCCAAGCAGCGTCAGCGCAATTTCAGTTTTTGGGATGAGTCCCAAGGGGCGAGGCCTATATCAGCTTGGGGCGAGGCCCATATCATGTCGGCTCGGGGGCGAGGCCCATATCAGCTTGAGGGCAAGGCCCCGTTGTCAGTTGTAGTTCCGGGTCGAGGTGCCCAGGGTCGAGGTACCCACTACATCATCAGTTCGAGGGCGAGGTCCCTATGGTCAGCGGTGTTGGGTCGAGCTGCCCAGGGTCGAGGTGCCCCCGTTGTCAGTTGTAGTTCCGGGTCGAGGTGCCCAGTGTCGAGGTACCCACTACATCATTAGTTCGAGGGCGAGGTCCCTATGGTCAGCGGTGTTGGGTCGAGGTACCTAGGGTCGAGGTGCCCCCATTGTCAGTTGTAGTTCCGGGTCGAGGTGCCCAGGGTCGAGGTGCCCACTACATCATCAGTTCGAGGGCGAGGTCCCTATTGTCAGCTGTATTGGGTCGAGGTACCCAGGGTCGAGGAGCCCCCGTTGTCGGTTGTAGTTATTGGGATGCGTCCTAGGATCGAAGTCAACTGCAGCGCCAACTCAGCTCGAGGCAGCAGCCGAGCCAGGTAAGTGAAAATGCATTGCATAACTTTGATAGGATTGTTCAAAGCCACACACTGCACAAGTCCCATCAAAGTGGGGGCGACTGTAGGCATTGCATTTTCGCATGTGAAACCCGATGATGAGTCTCAATTGGAGGCACTACCTTTTTAGCTAAGGATATTGCGGGAAACAGAGGTCGGAATGGGAAATTCAGAATAAGTACGTCATCAAGTTCATTTCACAAGTTCACTGTCTTCGTTAGTGCTGCGTTCGTTACTTCGTTCGAACGTCAGGCAGATTGCAGACATTCGTGCAGCGTTCTAAGGGGCGTTCGAACGGAGTCGGTATTTCTGGTTTTGCTGCTAGCCTCGTACCCCAGCCCAATTAGCCCCCCAAAGTCAATAAAACACATCCCAATTAATAAAACACATTTAAAACACATGGGAAATTAAATTAAATATTAAATGAAATAATTAAACCATTTATCAATTAAATAAAATATAAAATATAAAATATAATCATACCTAATAAAGATAAATCAAATATATTATATACCAAACTAAACAAAATCACATACTAATTAAAAAGATGTCATGCCTAATTAAAATCAATCATAACAAATTAAAGATATTGTATTCCTAATCTAAGCCAAATTTGTCCCCCCTCAATCTTTGACTTTCCTTGCTCAACACAAAATCAAATCCCTTCCTTGTGAGACAAGGTGAAACCCTAGCCCTTCTCTATATAAACAACCCTTAACCAAGACATGCACCCCCTGGCTCATACAGATAACTCACACAAAAATCACAACACAAAGAGCCTTAGCCACTCACGGCAATAGCAACAAGAAGAACACAAACAATTCCCTTCATCTCCTCCACTCCATCACCGAAAACAGCACCCCCTAAACCTCTAACCCATCACCGAAAATCTCCCCCATACAGCAGCCCTCCATCACCGAAAATACACCTCCAAACAGCGGCCCAAACACACCCCAAACAGCCCTTGAAACACGCCTGGACAGCAGCCCAAACCACTCCCAAAACAGTCCCTAAAATCCCTTAAACAGTAACATAAACTGCACTTATAATCCTTGAAATAACCACACAAAACTACACTAAAAAACCACGAAAACACTCGAAACAGTTCGTTGAAACGTCAAAACAGGTGACCTGAACAGTGAGTAGTAAAGCAGAGACCGAACAGCAGCAAAGCATAGACCGAACAGCAGCAGAACGAAGACCGAACAGCAGCAGAACGGAGACCGAACAGCAAGCGAAACAGCAAAACAGTGAGCTAGGACGCTAAACCAGTGAACCGGAGAAGTTGAGGAGCTGTACCCCTTCCGACGTCCGTGAAACGCAAGCCCGAAAGTTAGCAAAAAGGTTAGACCTGAGGGTATTTTTCACACTCGTTTTTTTTTTTTATTTGTATTATCTATTGAGTATTGCTTGCATGATTGTCATGTTGAAATGCATGTTGTGGCCCTTGAGTAGATAAATATGCATGAATTATGAGATGTTGTATGTTGTGGCGGTGGAATAAAATGAGAGATGTGTCAACTCTCGCGGTATATCGGATGGAAACCCGGACATAAATTTCATAGCCGATTCCAAATGGACGGTAGTATGATCTGTACTCGGGATACAACTCCACGTACCGCTTGAGTAAACGGCACCCTCTTTTGTTTTGTGTTGCTTTGGTTTATTTATTATTCGTCACTTGAATTCTGCATGTTGCTTATTTATGCATGATTCAATCGAGTGCATGGGCTTAGTAAGTAGAATGAAAGATTCCTTATGGGGAGGGGTTAAAGCCTTTTACCACGATGCTTTGCCGCACCGGTTGATGTGTGTTCGGTTGAATGCAAGATACGTTCAATCGGGCATACCGAGTTTGATATTATTGCTTTTTAATTCTTTGTATGGATGATTCAATCGAGCGCATGGGCTTAGTAAGTGGAATGAAAGATCCCCTATGGGGAGGGGTTAAAGCCCTTTACCACGATGCTTTGCCGCGCCGGTTGATGTGTGTTCGGTTGAATGCAAGATACGTTTAATCGGGCATACCGAGTTTGATATTATTGCTTTTTAATTCTTTGTATGTATGATTCAATCGAGCGCATGGGCTTAGTAAGTGGAATGAAAGATCCCCTATGGAGAGGGGTCAAAGCCCTTTACCACGATGATTTGTCGCGCCGGTTGATGTGTGTTCGGTTGAATGCAAGATACGTTTAATCGGACATACTGAGCTTGACATTGTTGTCTTTATTCTTTGTGTTGCATGCATCAGGTCTGGTTCCATTCGAACGCGTTCTCGAATGCTATACGAACGCGAACCTTTTGTTTACCGTTCTAACGCATTATCGAACGCT